>RJWM01029252.1:0-24299 GCA_004363535.1 Dasyprocta punctata
GCGGTCCGGTTGGACCGGTTCTGGTTCTCCTCCGGGGCGGCGGAGCCCCCATCCCCGGAAGGCGGATCAGATCTCCCTTGATGCAAGCTGGCGCCGCACGGCGCCGGCGTGTTGCGGTCCAGTTGGACCGGTTCTCGTTCTCCTCCGGGGCGGCGGAGCCCCCATCCCCGGAAGGCGGATGAGATCTCCCTTGATGCAAGCTGGCGCCGCATGGCGCCGGCGCGTTGCGGTCCGGTTGGACCGGTTCTCGTTCTCCTCCGGGGCGGCAGAGCCCCCATCCCCGGAAGGCGGATGAGATCTCCCTTGATGCAAGCTGGCGCCGCGTGGCACCGGCGCGTTGCGGTCCGGTTGGACCAGTTCTCGTTCTCCTCCGGGGCGGCGGAGCCCCCATCCCCGGAAGGTGGATCAGATCTCCCTTGATGCAAGCTGGCGCCGCGCGGCGCCGGCGCGTTGCGGTCCGGTTGGACCGGTTCTCCAAGACATTGTTAAATAGCTAAATTTCTCAGGTTGGCTCAAATGTGTGATGTTGGAATCCCACAGTGCTGGGATTGCAGGTGCATGCCACCAAGCCCAGCCTCACTTGTCTTGCTAGTAGCCATCCCAATAGGTGTGACACAATTTTTTTTTTGTGGTTTTGATTTGGGTTTTCTCATCTTTAGTTATGCTGAGTCCTTTTCATGTGCTTATTGGCCATTTGCATGCTTTCCTTGAAAAATGTCTATTCAAGTCCTGTTCCCATTTTTGTTAAAACAGAATAAAAGCCTGTCAAAATGAAACAGTATAAGTGACACAGGACTTCAAAACAATAGGAAATCAACAATGGTTACCATAGCACCTCTTGTTGTCTTCAAAGTAGCTTCAGATACCTTCAGACATAGTAAGAAACAAAACAGAACAGAATAGAACCAATAAAAACAAAACAATGACTGCAATAAAGGACTTCAAAACAAGATAGTAGTAAATTCAAAATGGCTACCATAATATATCTTACTATCTTTGAAATAACTGCACTTGCCATGGGATATAATAAAATCAAACAAAACAAAACAGAATAAAACCCAACCCAACAAACCAATGAAAGTGATATAGGACTTCAAAACAAGATAATAGGGAATTAACAATGGCGTCCACCTTCAGAAGGAGATCCCCCATAGATGCTACACTATGTATTGTTTTCCTCTGAATAGATGATCAGACTACTGACTTTAGACCTGCAAAGTCAGTGAAACACTAAACACTACAAGCATTAAATTGCATTTTACCTTAATAGCTATCATCACAGCCTGTGTTCCTCCAGATCAACTTGTTGCTTACAGCATGGGGGTTGGGAGTGGGGGTGGCTGTTACTTCCCATCCTGCATGCCAGAAGGGGCTGGAGTCTGGTTGACCCCACAGTGGCCCACACATGGTGCTGATTCGTCCGGGAGGGCTTGTTTCTTGGTGACTTCTTTCTCGCTTCTCCTACAGTCTGTGAATGAAAGTACGATGCTGAGACATGGGACTGGCACACCTCCTGTTCCCATTTTTAATTGGGCATTGTTTTGAGTTGTGTGGGTTCTTTAAATATTTTGAATATTAACCTTTTATCACATATACTCAGCAGCACAGCACCTGACCAGCAAGTGGCCAATTGCATGTTTTAAATTAAAAATAAAAGAAACTTAGACATGAAAGAGTCTTGTATGAATGATAGAATCTCCATTAGAAGCTGGAAAAGAACAGCTGATTACACTCAAATTAAGCAAAGAGAGTGGAAATAATAAATATCAAACCATTTATCAATAAAATTGAAAACATCAAGCAAAAGAAAAGAAATGAAACTAAATTTCCTCTTTAAAGAGAAGATTCAAATAAAAAACTGTAGACAGTCTGGAAAACAAAAGGCACCAGCTGCAGGCAGGAAAGCAAGGAAATCATGACCGATCCTATGGACATTTTGAAAAACTCGTATCAACACACTAGAGACTTAGGTTAAATAACCAAATCCATTGAAATAAAATCCCCCCAATCTTGGAGAAAATATTTGTGACTTATCTCTGATAAGGTACTTGTCAGATATACAAAGATATAAATAATATAGAAACATCTCTTAGATTTATTTCAGTAATAATATAAATACTTGAATTTAAGAATAAGAGAAGGATTAGAATAGGCATTTTTCCAAAGAAGGTATATTAATGACTGTTAAGCATGTGAAAATATGCAGTGATATCCATTATGGGAATGCAAGTTTAACCCACAGTAAGATACTACTTCATGCCCACTATAAAGGCAAAAATAAAAAAACCCATAACAGATGCTGACAGAAAAGAGAAGCCTGATATAGTCCAGGGGCTGGGGAGGAGAGCATTCTCTACTGATGTGTTGATAACATCACTAGGACTCTACCCTACTAAGTCCAGTTACATAAGAAAACAGCTTGACATTTCCTCAAAATTTAAACATGGAGTTAATACTTGCCCCAGAAATCTCACTTCCCAGCATGGTAGTATTTAATTATGGTGACAATAACCCTTTGTGTGACCTGTTCAGTCTTTTTTTCAGTGCCTCTTGAGATCAACTGAGTTCAGGGAAACTGGTTTCAGTCCTGGAGTGCCATTTTCAATGTCAATTAGATGAAGGCTAAAAATTTGAAAACTTGTAAAATATTAATCAAAAAGATGAAGAAAAATAGTTGTTTTTCATATTGACTCCAAAAAGAGATAGGGGACACTATAATCTAGATATTTACTGGCACTAGATTTTAATAGAAATCAAAACTATGTAATAGCAATAGAACCAGTGATTACAGAAACCAGCATGTGTCTTTCAGAGGCAAAACCTGCAAATTTCAAGATTACTTTGTGAACTAGCAAGTGTTTTCTTTGGTATTTCTGATCTTTCTTTCTGTGATTGTCATGATTTTCTCCACTTTGGGGGGTAGGATTTCATAACATCCCTAAATACTTTTCATGTTAAAAAACCACAAATTAGATACTAATGATTAAAGTCAAACAGTTATCATACTTCATTTGTTTTGTTGGAGGGGATACTGAGTTAATGAAAAAAAAATATGCAATGGTTTATATCTAGATGTTCTTCCACATGCAGGTTTGCAAAACCTGGGTCGGGCTTTGGAAAGGTGATTGCACAATGGGAACTTTATAGCTAAATGTGATGTTAGGAGACAAGGCCTGGTCTGAAAAGGTGGCTCACTGGAACCTTGTACTCCTTCCCTTGCTGCCCTCTCTGTTCCCTGGCCACCATGATGTGATGAGCTTTCATCTGCTGAGGTCCTTCTGCCATATGGTCTCTATGAGCTGGATTGAAACATCTAAAACATGAGCCAAAATAAATCTCTTCTCCTTTAAATTGTGGGTGTTGGCTATTTTGTCTCTGCAGTGAGGAGAGTGAGTAAGGCTGTACAGATGTGTTTAAACTGTTTTATATTTTGGCTCTTAATTTTCTTTTGAACTACAGTAGAAAGGTAGACTTCTACTGAATTAATAAAAATAATTTCCTGATTAAGTAAGCACCGTTATGTGATGGTTATTTTTATTGATTATTATTTGGTGGTAGGACTAAACATTTGAGGTTTTTGTTGAATTGAACTGAACTATTTCGAATTAAGAACTTTTTTAAACATAGTGTTAAAGAATTCTCTGCTTTTACTTTCAAGGTGCTTACAAGTGTAGATGTGCTTTAGCTTTGCAACAACTCTTATATGAAATTTGATGGAATGTCCTAGATTTAAAATTCACTTGGAGAAAGTTTTTATTTATTGGTTTAATAAAGCAATACATTTTGTAATGAGATGATATTTCATACTTATTTCTTTAAAATGTTTGCTGATAGAAATGAGTTAGTAATAATAACCACAAATAGAAAAAGATCAGTCATGTCAGCATGCAGACTCACTGAAGAGCTCTCTAGAAAAAGATAAAGTTTTTTAAAATTCCCAGTTACTACCTGAGGTTTTTGTAGAAATGACAGAGAAGAAGAAAAAAGAACTTATTCTTAAATTTAGAAGAAAAATATTTTTGATGAAAAATGTTTTCTGTGAAACTCTTTGGAATAGAAATATAGAAATATTTCTCTCAAAGAAGGGCATAAATAGAAAATATATGGTGATGGAATGGTTCATATGTGTCACTCAAAGTAAAATATGGAATCATTGAGAACACACTTCTTGCTGTTATCTTTTTTTTCTTTGTAAGAGAGACTTTTTTTGGTATCTTAGACTGTAACTACTTTTAAAATTATGATATGTGGTGTGTTAAATATTGTTATTCTTTTATTTGTTATGAAAGTTTGTTTCATTTTTTCATAAAAATTTTTATGTTTGTTAAGATATATTGCCCAAAGCAAGTGTGTAATACCCGGCATTTAATTTTCTTAGGAAATGAATCTGAAAGTCATCTAGATGCTATTAAACTGATTGCTCAAACAAATACCATATACAGAAACACACGTATTTATTCCAAAAATATATCTACTAATCCTCATCTAATCATCTCTATTCTTTCTCCCTCAGTTTCTTCCTTCTCACTTATCCTTCCTTACTCATCATTCCTTACTCTCCCCACCTTCTTGCTCTCCCCTCCCCTTCTGTCTCCTCTCCTTTCCTCTCCTCTCCTCTCCTCTCCTCTTTCTATTGCTCTCCTCCTCTGTTATTTTTCCCTGTCTCTTTGTCTTATTTTCTTAGCCTTGCTCTTTCTTTTCCCTCTTTTTTTAGTTCCATTTCTGTCTATATCTCTCCCTTTCACCTATTCTTTGTTCTCCTGTATTTTCTCGCTGTCTCCCTTTCTTTTCCTCTCATTCTTTTCTGCCTTGACTTCACTCTTCTCCCACTCTTCATTCACCTTTCTCTCCCACTAGTTATTCCTTCCTATGTTTTTCTTCTTTTTCTCTCCAGTTCTCTTCTGTCTTTATTTGTGCTGGTAATGTTCCTAGGACTCTATTGTGTAAGGAAGCCTGATTCACCCATTTATAGAAGTTTTACTGGAGGAAGTACAAGAGGGTGAAGCAGAGGAGACTTTCCTACGGACAAATGTGCATTCTAAGAAAGAAATCTTTCCAGTGGAAGGGAGTTGAGACCCACGGACATGGTCCAAATGCCTGTAGCATCATATGTAGAGAGGACTGTATGGTTCTTATAAGTTTTAGAACATGAAAACTTTAAATATTTAGGTAGTGATGAAAGTATATCAGGAGAAGCAAGGGTGTGGGGAACCTCAAAAAGTGAGTTATTTTCAATATTTTTTTTCACTTTCTTTCATCAGTGTTAATCCTCAGAATCTATTGCTGAGTGTTGGTGCTCCAAGTTCATCAACATTTTCAGATGGTTTGCTTGCATTCTTTCTTCTGTTACCTGCAGCCCCTCTGCCTATCTGATCTTTTTCTCTCTTCATTGCTTACCTATTAATTCATTTCTTGAAGTCCAAATTACTTTCATCAAATAAATTGATTTTTCCTGATGTTGTGATTCCATAACTATTTGCACATACAGTTGTTAAAGTGCTAAATGTAATTAGTCTCTTAAAATTGGGACTATCATATTCATTTTTTCCCAGAGTGGACAAATCATAAAGGAAAGAACTCACAGTCATCCGTTCACACGTACTTATGGAGCACCTACTCCATGTAGGAACTGGGCGAAGCACTGAATCCACCTTTGTACAAGGAAGTGAGGAGATAATTATTTTCTTGAAACTGTTGACAAATGGTACTATTTTGTTTTCAAAATGCCCCAATTAGATTTCCATAAAATAGCCCTTTTATGTATTAATGTTCTTTTCTTACATTCTTCATTTCCCTGGAATTCCTGTTTTAGTCTGTATGCTCTGAGGACAGAGAGTAAGTTCAGCCATAACGCAACCTCGTGTCAATGTCCCTGGGCTAGATTTGGTGGCAATCCAGGGTACATTTTTTTCATAGAACACCCCTTGATTCCCTAATGTAGACTTCTGTCAGCCTAACCATACACAAATGAATTCTAAGCACATCCTGAACTGTCCATATCTTTCCCCAAATTAGGGACGTCTGCTGTCGTTTCATTGAACAAGTTTCTTATACCCTCACTTTCCCCTTTCTCCTTCAGGTACTCCAGAAATGGAGGTATTTGTTCACTTAATGATACTGTAAAGGTACTGAGTGTTTTCTCCACATTTTATTCTTTTTCTCTTTGATCTGACTGATGTATTTCAAAAGACATGTGTTCAAGTTCAATATTCTTTCTTCCCCTTTATGTAGTCTATATTTTTTATTTGACTAATTGGGGTGTTTCATTTTCCAGATTTTTGCCTCTTTTTCAAAGTCTTCATCTCTTTGTTGAATTTCTTTTTCATGTGTTGTATGGTTTTTCTAATTTTGTTTAACTTTCTATATTCTCTTGTATCTCATTGAGCTTTTAAAATGATCATTCTTTAAAATTCTTTATGAGGCATTTCATTCATACTGATTTCTTTGGGATCTGTTCCTAGAGAGTTATTCTGTTCTTTGGAGGTGTCACGTTACCTTGTCTTTTCATACTTCCTGTGCTCCTCTGTGGAGATTTGTGTATCTGGTAGACCAATTGTCTATCATGTTTTGGCAGTGGCCTTCTTTGTATGTGTCTTTCTCCTGAAGATGTGTCTTGGGCTGCTGATTTGATATGCAATTTTGACTTTGCTTCCAAAAAGGAAGTGCACTGTAGTCTCTCTATAACTTCTTTGGCTATAATTAATGGTTTGGGCATAGTGCATACTGTGGCAGGGTCTAGAGCTTTCCTTAGGAGCTACTGATACTAGCTCAGCTATTACCAAAGGCCTCTGGTACTGGCAGCTCCGGCAATGTTGAGGGGCCTGCGGCACCTGTCCTCTGATCAGGCAATGGCCAGGTCTAAATGTGACATGGAGAGAGGCAGTCATGGGAACTACAGAACCTCTTCTGTGCCACTCACACCCATCTCCAATAACACTGTGGTCATACACAGCGCAGGGGTGGAAAGATAGCATTAACTACATCGGTGGGTGGCAGTGGGAACTGCAGCGTTCCTCTCTGTCTCTTCACTGACAGTGTTCAGGTTGGAGCAAAGGTATTTCAGCTGGTCCTTTCAGTGGCAGTTCCTACCTTTGGGTGGGGCAGGAGCTGGAGCTGTGGCAGTGCACCTGGGAGCAAGGTGGTGGCTGGAGCCCCAGAACTGCTCAAATCCCCTGTGCATTCACTTGTGGGCAGAGAAGCAGCAGCAGTCAAGGGTGTTTCCTCCCAGCACTGTCAGTAGCCATTGCCTGAGCTTTGCTGGGGTTGGAGGGAGCTACTGGTGGAAGGGATTATGTGGCCTTCAATCCTTGTGCTGGCTTGTGTGCACACATGGCATCAAAAGACAAGCATCTTGATCTTCTGCTTCTTAAGAACAGTGACCTCTGCACCTCCTCTCTGCGTCAGCATCTTTCTTCTACAGTGTGGGGCACCTAGTGGAGTTGGGTTGTAGTCACTTTGCCAGGTTAGGTTGGATTTGTAAGGCAGCTACCTTCTGAGCCAGCATGGTGAAATGTCTGTGAGGATTCCAGAGATGGAAATTTTCAGAAATGCCTGACCCTAAAAGCAGCTCAAATTCAGACCATAGATCACTTCTCAAAGTGGCTCCTGTCTACCACAGCTGAGGGAGATAATGATGTGAGATTCTTTGTCAAAGAAGTTACCATTCAGCTTGCTTACTTAATTCAACTGCAAGCCCGTGTAGACTGTAAACTGCAATAACAAGGATTGCTAGAATCGGTATTGACAGGGTTTGCTGGGATGCTTCCCTTCACCCCCACCCCAGGGAAGAGGAGACTCCTCTCCCCCACTGTCGAGTGGTAGTTGC
This sequence comes from Dasyprocta punctata, assembly GCA_004363535.1. Classification (NCBI taxonomy): domain Eukaryota; kingdom Metazoa; phylum Chordata; class Mammalia; order Rodentia; family Dasyproctidae; genus Dasyprocta; species Dasyprocta punctata. Next base: position 7,826 of record RJWM01029252.1, read on the forward strand.
TGGAATGTTTTGTTTCTCTTTCTGTGCAGTTGTCTCCAATGCCTCACTCTTGCAAGGTTTTCCTGTGTCTCTAGCTTTTTTCCAGCGTTGTCCTGAGGTTGTTCCCCTCAAGATACATCTACATGCCTTTTACTTTGGTTCTTTGTGGAGGAGCAGATGAATAATGTGCTCTTTTCTTTAGCCAACTCAAAGCTCTTGAAATGTAAGTTTTTTATTACGTGAAAGCTGGAAAACTAGCTGAGAGATTTCTTTAATTTATTTTCCATCATGGAATGAAAGGAAGAGATGGAGCACAGTATAGTAGATAGTTTAGCCCAGTTTTCCTCTTTATTTCTTTTTTTCTTTCTTTCTTCCTTTTTCTCGGTTTCCTTGTTTCTTTCTTCCTTCTACAGAGTCACAAATGGAGGCATGAAGTGGTCAAGTGACTAAGCTGGTTATATAATTCACTTGTGCAGAGCTGGGACTAGCTCCAAATCCCTTGATTCTTTACTCAGTGAACTTCACAGATAATGTGGTTTTCAACTAAAGGATAAAATGTAAAGTAAGTTATTCTTCCTTTATGTCATTAAAGACTAAAAATAAACTGGTTAAGATAAATGTCACAAATTCCTTTTAACTCAACAGACGTTCATTAGTTTGGCTTCCTTCCCAATTTGGCTTGAATTCAATGATCAGTTACCCTTTGCCATCATCCTCAGTTCCCTTAAGACATTTACTGTCAGTCTCACCCCTTTTTCAGCCTCCCCCACCCCGTTAGAGATCAATGATCTATTTTCTTGATTAATGACTGTGGGTTTCGGAGAAGTGCTTCATCAAAACCATGTTGTTGATGTTCTCATTAGTGCACGCGTTCCAACGATGCTTAGCAGTTCTTTTATGCACGCATGGCAGGGTCCTTTTCTAACCATGCAGATTTTGTAAACCATTTCTCTTCTCAGTTCTCGGCCTCCTCCTGGGCATTTAGATGACCCAGTGGTGCTTCCTCCACTAGAAAGAACGTCTAGAGCTTCAGCTGAGCATTCCTTCCGATATGCCCTATTCATTCCTGAAATTAAATATACTTTCTCATCTTTCTTTCCTCCCTTAGAGAAACCATGGGAGTGGACAAGCAGGGGCTCTAGAGTCAGACTGGGCATCTCAGCTCTTCAGTCTGTCAGGTGTGTAGCTGTAAGGCAGGTTACTTATTTGTTTTGTGCCCAGGCATCTTCTCTGAAATAGAGCAGTAACAGAACGCACCTGCCACACAGGCTCAATACGAAGTAACGAGCTGACGTACGTAAACAGCAAGGTGCTTAGCACAAAGGGAGCATGCAAGTCAGCAGGACTAGTTCTGTGGTTATTGTTTATGTCATTGTGATTGCCTGGCAAAGAAAGGGATCTACTCATTCCACCGTTAGCTCTCTCCTGTTCTTTTGGGGTTGTGAGCAATAATTAATTCTTCAGTTTTGTCTTCTTTTTAGTTTATAAGTATGCACAATTGACCCATACCCTAAGAAGGTCAGAACACAGACTTTTAGTTTGTCTTTGACTGCAGCTCTTATCTCGAACTTGACATTACCTTAATCTTGTTCTCACCATTATTACATAATGTTGGTAATTTCAAGGAGATTTTGAACTGTCGATGAAATCCAAGCTTAGAATTCATGGTTGGGTGGCGTAGTCATTAAAATATACCAACTCTAAGATGCTAAGACTATAATTAAAGATATAATGTATTACTGTCTCCTCCTCAGTAAAAATAAAAATGAAAATAAAAATAAAAAAGTCCATATGACAGCTATCTCTGTGATTCTTATGGGGCCATTTGAAACGAGAGAAATTCCATGGTCCTCCACAGTGCTAAACTTTAATAGGTCTGGGAAATAAGGCTCCTTGGGCTGAGAGCCCAAACTGGTCATGTAACTTTGTGTTATTATGGATAAAACAGTTACCTTGCTCACATGGAAACATGGTGAGGAGACATATTCAGGTCCTTTCAGATCTTGAAGTGCAGAAATTTCTCTAAGTGAAGTAAAAATAATTTTTTTTAACAAATCACAATCTTACAGTAAACTTACAAGCTCAGCAGAGAGAAGCTTTTACTGAACCATTGAGAGCCAGTTACCATCCTAATGCTCCCATCACTTCTCAGTTCGTAGAAATTTCTCCAGACATAACCTCACAGCATCATTAGAAAATTAACACCAGTGTACGGCGACCATCAGGTCCTCAGTGCTTATTTGGATTTTGTCAACTGGCTCACTCACAGAAAGGTTCAGCCCAGAATCACACGTTGTATTTAAAGTCATGCCACTTTAATGTCCTGCATTCTGATACGGTTCTTCAGTCTTCCATTGACTTTTAAGATCTGGACAGTGAAATTAGGTTTTTTGGAGACAGGTCTTCCTATGCAGTTCCAGCTGACCTTGAAATCATATGTAGCTCAGATCAGCCTCAAACCTGCAGTGATCCTTCTGTCTTGGCTTCCTTAGTGCCAGAACTGCAGGCACGTGCCGCCATTCTCAGCTCTTGGTGCTGAAATTTATAGGCCAGTTACTTTGTAGAATGCATTTAAATTTAGATTTCTATAATATTTACACAAGATTGGATTTAGATCATGGGTCCCTGGTGGGAACATCAAAGAGGTACTGGATTCTCAGGGCATCATTTAGTTGGGTTATGGTTGCCCATTGTCCTATAACTAGTGATTTTCTTTTGGTCATTCAATTTAGGCGGTGTCTGCCAACTTTCCCCAGTGTGAATTTATTCTTTTCCTTGCTATAACTAGTAAGTTTTCTGTGGGAATGTATTTTCAAACTATGTAAAAATCCTATTCCTCAACAAACTTTCAATTTTTTTATTTGTACCAGTATGGCTTCGTCTTTTCCTATTTTCACTCAACAGATTGTACTTATCCCTATCTTTGTATTAATGCTTGAATTGTTACCTGTTTGGTCAATGTGAGTCCCTTTAAGTAGGTTCTTGAATTTTTGACATGTCCATATCATTCTTTGAATACTTCTTTGCTTTTTGGCAAATGGAATTCCTGCCCCCATCCTAGAACTATTCATTTCTTCACTGAACCTTGCTTCCTTTTAATGGGGTATAGTATTGAAAACTAAGATCTGGGCACTCTTTGTAGTCACTGATACTGAAATGTTGCTTCTCTTAGACCCTTTCAGTGGGCAGACATATATCTATATCTATGCCTATATCATCTATAGCTATATATCTGACACACAGATATTTTGATGTATTTCTGGATAATGAAAATGGTACCCTTATACAGATCCCTTTCATTGCAATTCAATACCATATGTTTCATTCTACTCTCTCTTTCCTTTTTTCTTTTTTAATATTCTGTCTTTGACAGTGAAAAATCTGGTTGTCCTCCTTACCCTGTTAAGGTTTTGATACCCCACATTAACCTGCCCCTTTAAGTAACTCCCCTTCTCACCTGGCTGGGCTCTGAGTTCCTTCCTAGGGTTACTCTGACTGCAAAACCTCTTCTACTAATGACTTTAAAACTGAATTGTTAAGGAAAGAAACAGGAGGGAAAGGCAAGTGTTTAATTGTACTCCTTGGAATTCATCCCTGTCTTAGTTACTTTTCGCTCGTTGCCGAGACAAAATACCTAATGCCCAGAATTAGGGAAGGAAAGGTTTATTCTTACAGTTTCTCGGGAGTTTCAGTTCATAAGTTGGCTCCAAGGCAGCCATTCATGGCGGCTGCAAGCTGCAAGCTGCAAGCCGCGCTGGTGAGACAGAGAGAGAGAGAGAGAGAGAGAGGCGGAAGCGGAAGCACAAGAGGAAGACCCACCTTCCCTTACACTGTATGTCGGCTCCACCCCTGGGCGGGCACAGCACTCACATTGCCAGACAACAAACCAATAACTCAGCCCCATCAATATTATATGAGGACTTGGGGGTACATAGCATATTACCTGATACAATCCCTAATCCTAATTTTTGACTCAGTGTAGACCAACCACAGGCAGTCTTGCCAGCTCATCAAGTCATTTGTTTTGCCAGTTTGTCCTGGTTTCTTACTAATTCCTGCTTGTGATTTGCTTGACCTGATCAGTACCCATTAAAACAATTTTGCAGCCCACCCTTCCAAGGCCACATTCCAATACCCACTCCAGGCTGCTGGCTGCCCATTAAGGTTCAGGTTTCCTCTGACTCAGACAGCTTCTTCAGTATGCCTGACCACTCCAAGGGGAAGAAGACAGAGTGAGTGAGGGGTGGTTGTTGACACTCCAGGTATGGAAGGTGTTATCCCAGGAAGAAAGAAGAGAAAACCAAAGAATATGTTGGGAAGAGTGTTTATGTGTTTATATTTAGGGACAAGAAGAAGCCAAAAAGCAAAACAAAACAAAACAAAACACCCAAACCCATCAAAAGGTAGAGATCTTGGATAAATTGATAGTCTGGAAAAACTGAATAGTTTTCTAGGTGACTAACTTCTTTTTAGGGATAGTTTGACTCAATGCTGTCAATTTAAGTGGGAAAAGTAGTGGTATTACTATCAGCTACTGAGAAATGACAGTATAGAATGATTTGTTACAGTAAGAATGAGTCAGTAGACTGAGTCAAACCAAGTGATTCACGTATTTAGCCTGTTAGATCATCTGACAACCATTACGCCTGGCTTTGGAGTTCAGTGTCAGCTAAAGGGAGGTTCGCCTCTTCTATTTTAGTTGTATTTTTGGGTGGATTGCTGATTCTGAAAGGAATAATCTTAGAATTTATTACAAAAAGGCTTGGGGAGGAAACCTCTTATTCGGATGGATATGAATAGGTAGATTCTCTGGAAAACATGGGTAGGATGTATGTTCATCTTATTCCCAAATGGGTATCCAGGATCTAACACAGTGCCTGGTGTATTGTACATGCTTCATGAGCACTTGACAAGTGAACGAGTGGAGGTTGGTGTGTATGTCTTTGAGGAGCCATCCTTTCTTGCTGAAAGAAGTCACTTCAGAAGTGTTTTTTGGTAAAAGTGGAAGATGGGCACAACTTAGCAAAATTTTTCAAGAAAATCTTTAAGGAATAATATTTTGTGGTATCTTAAAGATTTTTCATCTAGTACTATTTTATTTATTGTGAATTTTCTTCATAGAATAGATATTATTTTTGATTGTTCTTATAATTCAAATCTTTCCTTCAGATCAAAGTGTAAATCATCTAAAAAGATGTGTCTGGATGACAATACAATATTTTGAAATCTTTTTAAAAACAAACAAATATTTGTGCTGCAAATGGCCAAAGAATAGTGTATAACTAACGTTTTGGGTCTTGGAGATGGGTTCTGTTCAGAAAGACAATTATGCCAATTTGAGTCTTTCCTTCACATAGCAGAATTTTGAACAATTATGGTTATAGAAACAAAGGTATGTGTATGTGAAAGTTGTTGCAGTAATGAAGTAGTTCAGAACAATATATCTTACAGATGGCTTCATGAGATTATAAGGTGGTCTTTTTCATCACAAAAATCTTAATTGTTTTTAGATTCACCTGATAACTATGTTTTCAATAATTTGAAATGTGGAGTTTAATGAAAACAGAAGATACTAAAATTTATATAGAATATGCTCTATGTCTAGAAGCTTTTGATCTGATCTTAAAGGATTTATCTTGCTATTGAGTGAAATGCAGGTAATGATTACTGGTATGTTCTTCACTTTGAGTCAGTTATTTAATGCCCCTATGGTTAAAAGTTATCTTATCTCTTAAAAGCAAATAGGTCTGGGCTTGAATCTTGGGTTATCTTTTTCTAGCTGGGCTTTTGGATGAGTTATCTAGTTTTATCTTAACCTAAATTTAACCAACTAGATTTGGTAATATTACTTCTCTCATTGAAATAATGTGTATACTCACTGAGATAATTTATGTAAAGCACTTAGTGTAATACCTGGCACATCATACGTGCTAAATCAATATTAATATTCTTTACTATAGAAAGAGGTGCACAAAACTTTCTAGGAACTCAGATATTAGATATGATAAGTAAGTGACATGGGGGAAGAATAATATGCTTTATTAACTTTAACCCATGGACATCTGGCTCTGAATGAGATGAAGAGGGGGAGGAGGTACTGCATTCCAGAAGGATGATTTTCGGAAATGTGTGGGCTGTTTCGGTCCACAGATACTAGTTAGAGATCTCTGGGTGAGTGACATTTCCCTTGCACAGTGTAAAGAACAGTGCTCGTTAGCACTATCCATGTGAGGTGTGTACTGTGATAACCAGTTCACATGGTTAGGTTCTTGTTGTGTAGTTTTCTATTGTTGTAACAAAGTAATACAATTTAGGTGCTTCAACAGTACACATCTATAGCTCTACAGTTCTGGAGGTCCAAAGTCCAAGGTGTGCGCATGCATGTTAGTGTGTCTGCATTGCTTCTGAGGGTCTACAGAGAGTCTATTTCTGTGTATTCTTTTCAGCTTTGGGAAGCCACTGATCTCTGTGGTTCCTGGCCTCATTTCATCATCAAAGCTACCTGGTCAAGTCTTTCGCATGAGGTTTTTTCTTTGTTCTCTCTCTCTCTGTCTCTGAGTTGAAGATCTCCCTGTGTTGACTGGTAGACCTCAGACTTCCAGGCTTGTGCAATCCTCCTATCTCAGCCTCCTGAGTAGCTGGGATCACAAGCCTATACTACCATGCCTGGCTTTGTCCTGACTCTTCTGATCTGACCCTCTTCTGATTGGGCCTTTGTGATTATGTTGGGCCTACTCAGATAATCTAGGATAATCTTTCCATCTCATGGTTGGTTGATTAACAAATTTATCTCATCTGGGATCTTAATTTCCTCTCATCATGTAAAATGTTTATAAATCCTGGGAATTAGGATGCAGATATCTTTGGGTGCCATTATCATGTACATTTACCAACATATTTTTATATGTAAATTTGGAATAGAAATTATGCAAGTGTAAATAGAGTCCCATGCATATGCTACTGGTCAAATTTATATTCTGTTTAAGAGTACCACTGGCTAGCTCATATGAAAAAGAGCCACCATGTTCTGATAAACATAACGGAAAAAGAAAAAGACCAAACATGAAAGTTTTTGAGATTAGTTTTACAGAGGTATCACCTATGTTATGAAAGTATGTGTATGTTTATTGTTTCTGCTAGAGCTTCTATGGTGGAGGGACTGTTTTCTCTTGTTTTCTCATATGTTGTGTAATAAATGAATGGAAGGATTTTAAATATTGACAATTATTATAATAACGTAATAAGTCTGTATTTTCTCCAAGATTTAATGTAATTTTTGAACCATGTTGGATAACTGACAGTGTACTAGGTGCTAGGGGAAAATGTAAATAGCACAGAAGACAGATATCTTAGCAATAATTCAAGACTCCGGATAGTTCACAGTGTTGTGGGAGTTGTTGATGCAAGCAAATATTTACCACTCTATGGGGCGCTGGGATGTGTGGAGCACAGAGGAAAGACAGAGGCTGACTTCTTGGGGTTACTCAGGGAGAGCTTCCTACAGGGGCTAACTAGTGACCTATCTTTGGAAGGGGACTGGCCAGGCAGAGAACTGGGTCCACTATATTCCAGGCAGATGAGAAATCCCAGGCAAAGGCAGTCAAATGGGAAGGAACTTGTATGAGTATTTGAACAGAAGCAAAAGGATATCTCAGCAATGAAAACATCAGTTTTTTTATTCAGAATGCCAAAAAATGAAGAAGGAAGTCTTGTTTAGGCATTATATATACTACAAACCATCAATTTTATATAAATTAACAAAAGAAAAACATTCAAATAGTGCACATACCTCAAATAAATATGATAGAACAATGGTGGTTCTATCATAAATGATTGTCGAATTTTACCACTAATTGGCTATGTGATATGGGGCAAGTTAATTTCTGGTAAAATAAAATGGCTGCAATAGATGGATTTTAAGGTTTGTTCTAGCCTAATGTTCTCCAATACAAAATAAACAAGGAGACTCCCTGGTTTCTCTTTTTGACTGAGAAGTTTGGCAAAATTAATCAAATCAGTTAGCCTGGATCATGGGTGTGGCAGCAAACAGAGACACTGTTCATCATTTCCATATGGCCTGTCAGTAGCCACCATGAGGCAGTTTGCCTGGAAACTTCCCCTCAAAGTATTGCAGAGAATAGCGAATTGAAACAGGGTGTTGCAGTGAAACGTTTGCTAGGGTGGCTTTCAAATGTGTGTGAAAAATCTGATTTATCATGTCCTCTCTTTCACTTTCATCTTTCCTCAAACATCAGAATGCCTTCACACAGACGAAGGCTCTGTTGAATGTATTTTATTCCCTTTGGATAGGGATTAAGTCCACTTGGCTTTCTGCTTTGTCTCTCAGGAGCACATGAGAAGAGCAGAGTGAGGGTTCTTTAAAATCTGGCATCGTTTCCCATGTGCTGGATTTGCCTACATTTTAGCTCTCAGCTGCTCCTCTTTTCCTTACTTTCGGATGGCTTCTTGACAAGCTCTTGTGGCTTTCTGACTTTCATGCTTGTAAGCTGTGTAGAAAATCCCTTCTGGGAACCTTGGACAAAGGCTGATCATGTCACTGCTGCCTCCAATAGAAGGGTAAATCTCAGAGTCGTGGTTAGAGCTGGGAGATAGTTTCAGGGGAGGTTGGTCTATGGTTTTTCTTCCACTGAAACACATAAAATGCGATTTAGTGAAAGTGCAGAGATGTGTCCACTGTTATTAAACAATGGCCTTTCACAGCTACTGTTTATCATGGCAAATGGCATTAGTACTAGAACTTCACTGTTGAAACGGGAAGGTTTAGTTTGATGGTTTCCAAAGATATATTGCACATCAACTATTATTGCAAACTAACGTAGGCTAATTTCATGACACCTAGTTTTTAGTTTTTCATTTTTGGGTGATTAATAATTGCTGCTGAAAATTTTCAGGTGGGAAAGAGTTAACTATTTCCCCTAAGCTTTGCTATAAGATTGTTTGAAATATGCCTTAGTCCCAACTAAGCAGATACTAGTCAAACAAATCCTTGTAAGGCGAGATTCTGCTCCTCTTATTCTTAATGTTAGACAATCAAAAATCCTCTAATAACTGGATCCAGGACCATTTAGTTATCAAGCCAAAGATATCACCTTACATGGTTGAGGCTAGAAGTCTCACTGGATTCTTACACTCTGCTCATGCCAGGACAGTGAATACCTAAAATATTTGGGCCAATACCATCTTCTTGATTACTTTAAACCCACCACATGCAAATGCATTCCTAACATTCCCTTTACTAATTAACAAGCTACTGATTTCATTAATACAATCCTCTTTTGACATGAATTATGCTAACTAATAAAATACCTGCTGATAGTAAGTGATATTGCTAACAAAACCACTTGCAATAGTTACCTGAAGTGCAGACTTCATTTCACGTATGCAGATAGGTGACCTCCTATGAAGTACGAATTTCTGATTACTGCCTAATTTGACCCAGCTTATAGCTCAACTGATAAATGACCATACCAGACAACACTGTCTATGCTGAACCCCTTTAAAGTAAATTACAGACAACTACTCAATATTAGCCTTTGTGTTGGTTTTCTATTGCTATTGTAACAAGTTACCTCTAACAAACAGTCGACTGAACAATACAAATTTGTTATCTGTCTTCTCCAGGTTCCTGTCACTGAGACAAAATACCTGATGTCTATAATTTAAGGGAGTAGACGTTTTATTGGTCACAGCTTCAGTCTGTGATCAATTGGCTCCGAGGAGAAATAAGATGACAGATGGGCATGGTGGAAGAAAAGGTGCTTGACTATGGCACCCAGGAAGCAGAGAGAGAAAGGAGGAACCAGGGACAAGAATATGGTTTTGTGCCACATCCCAGTGACCCATCTCTGACCAGGCCCTGCTTCCTTCCGTCAATCTAGCTATTGATGTCATGAATGGATGAATCCACTGCTTAGTACAACCTGCCCACGATCCACTCACCTCCCAAACATGAGGCATTTGGAGAACATTTTAGATCTAAACCACAACATTACCTTGCAGTTCTAGAGGTCATCCCAAATGATCTCACATAGCTAGAACCAACGTATTGGGAGGGTTATGTTCTTTCTGGAGGTGATAAAGGAGAACTTTGCTCTTCTCACCTTGTAGATGCCACATTCATTCCTTGCCTCATGGCTTCTTTCTCAACCTTCAAAGCCGGCAGTGGCAGGGGGAGTCTTTCTCATGCTGCATCATTTTGATTCCCTCCTTTGCTCAACCCATTCCTTCTCTGACCTTTCTGACCCCTCTGTTTTCCTATGAGGATGCTTTTGATTAGATTGGGTCCAACTTGATTATTCAGAATAATTGCCCCATCTCAAAGTCCTTAACAATTTCACCTGTAAAGCTCCTTTTGCAATTCTGTGGATTGGGTCATAGACACATTTAGGGGGCCATTATTCTGTCTTTCACACTGTGCTAGGATAATTTTCCTTAAGGATAATACTCCTTAAGGATAATTTTAATTGAATTTTAATTATGGAGTTTTATAGTAATAACAAAAAAGACAAGGGTTTTGGACCAAGATCATGATGTGAATCTTGGTTCTTTAAGGAACAAGTTGTAAGCCATGAGAAAGGATAATGGAATAATAAATACATATCTTGCAGAGTTACTATGAGGATTACATAGAATAATGGATAAAAAGGAGCTATTCTCAATGCCTGGCATACAGGAGTCACAAAATAAAAGGTAACTAAAGGTAGTTGTCATGATCATCAATATAATTTAAAACTATAAAGGCCTTCAGAGATCATTGTGTTCAGTGATTTTCTACTTCTTTCAGTAGTTATGTTTCCTCTACCTTCCCTTCCTTCTTGTCCTCTTTCTCCTCTTCACTGTTTCCTCTTCCCTTTCATTTTAGAAGATACTTTGCTGTTTTCACAGCCTGTCTCTATAGGATAACCACTTAATTGCAGGGATCTAGTCTGATCTCTCAGTTTAACATGGACGAAAGAATCACAGGTAGAATCAGAGACTCTACAAGGTTATAGAGGTACTTAGTGGAAGAGTAAGTATCAGAATTCACTGCCCAAGGGTTTTAGTGCAATGCTTTTCTTCCTATATCACATTGGAGGTGGGTAGGGTAGAGTGAGCTTGTTTCCATTATAAGGATGAAGAACTTTAGAAAGCTTAGTTGAAGCAAAACATCCTCAATGATGACAGAAGTAAAAAGAGCCTTCCCTCACCACAGAATCTGATCTCATATATTACAAAAACAGTACTCATAAATACAGGATCTGGCGCTTCATCAACACCACATGAAAGGAATGTTGTTTGTGAAAGTACTAGATTAGAAACAGCTTCTCCTGAGCTTAACAGTGTTACCAATTTTGTTTGAAGCTGAGGGTTCTCCACAAAGATTTAGTATTTTCAATGTAAGTTCCAGAGAACTGGGCTCTAGGACAATCTTGGAATACATTGGGAGGCCATGGTAAGTCTTGGCAAAGCTGAGGATGGTGTCTTGTGCTGGCCAGCGGGGCTCAGTAAGACCAGATATCTTTATTTCCAACTTTCCACTCTCTGACAGGCAATCTGAGGTGTTACAAAAGAGACAGCATAAACTGTCTGCCAAATTATGCTATAAAAACAATTTTAGTTCAGCATAACCCTGAAACACAAAGCTTCTTCCCTTTCAGATTTAAAAAAATCAACAATCAAAATAAATAATCTGGCCTTTGTGTGATATTAACACAGAAATAATAGGTACTAGTCTTAAAGAGAGTCATTTATTATAGGATATTTTGTCTGATTCCTTAATTAATTCAGAATGAATATAAACACACACTTTGAATTATGTGTTTTTCATGGTCATATTTACTGTGATATCTTTGGATTGTACTTTACTTTTGCAAGGAAAAATATGTCTATTATGTAGACAATAAATTCAGCCCACAGTAAAAACTCACAGCCAAAGGCCTTAGCTAAGGTGATTGGAAGGTTCATGTATTATATAGATCAATTTTGGAAACTTTAGCAAGAAGACAAATGGTGATTAAATTTCTTTGCCAAAAGAACTGGCTTGTTTAGTAAAAAATAAAAACCCAGAAACACCAGGTATCTCAGACTACCCATTTGAACCTTTGAATCTACTTTTCCCTCTGATTGTATTGCTTGTACCACTTACACCTGATGTGTGAGTGAGGTGGCTGCTGAGACTCTTGAGACTAGATCTTAAAAAATTATTTAGCAAGTTATCAATATTGATTTTTTCAAAGGGAACAGTCTTGTACAATAATAACATAAACATAGGAGTTAGTTTAGCTAGACTTGAGCTAAAGTTCTAGATTTGGTTTTTAGTCTTGGTCACATAACAATTTTAGAAAAGTTCTCTTCTTAGTAAGATAATCCCACATGCTTTGTCTAGTTTCAAAGATTAAAGTGACATCCTGATGTGAAAAGTTTTGTGAAGTATTACAAATGTTAGTCTTTGTTATGTTAGGTATCTGTCCTAGTAAGATAATATGCTCTTTTGTTAGCCATGTTATTTATTTCCATTTATCTGTGTATTTTTCAGTGGAAAGTTATCAGCTGTTAGCTGGTCATGATAGAAGGTTTCTTTTATTCCTGTGTGTGTGGTCTGCCTCAAGCTTTTTCTTCTCGTTGCCTCTTATTTAGAATATCTGGGTTAATCTTTCATGTGTAATGTTTTATTCTTATTTAATCATTCTGACATTGTGGAATTTCTTCACTTCTTTTAACTTATCACAAAAATCTCTACTCATCTGCACCTTGACAATGATTGCTGAACTTTGTATGCCTCTTTGGAACCTTTTTATTTTGTATTTCTTTCTAGAGGTATTTCCTTTACCTAAAGTTCATTTGGGATAATAATTCTAGGTGGGTATGGAACAGAAGGAAGAAATCCCTCCAAAGCAAGATATGAGACAGTTTCTTATAGAAATAGGCATCAGTAGGGATTGTTTATAGTAATTCATCTAAGAAGTCTCAGATATGTCTAAAAGCATAGCTAGTATTCAAAATATCCTTGTTATTATAACGTAGGAGACTAAAGAGGAGAAAATGATACTCAGTGGATTGAAATTAAACATTAGAAATTTATGTTAGATAAGAAGGAGAGAAGAGCTGTTCCACAGATAAAGTACTTAAGGAAATTCACTGTGAGGTTGACACATACTGTTCAAAAATTATGATTAAACAGAAACCCCACTCATTGCCTCTCTGCCATGGCGGGGAACTTCAGTGAGCCACACGGTAGGAGAGAAACCCTGCTATCTCATCTCCTCCATGAGTGGAACCTTCTTGAGCCACATGGGAAGGGAGAAACCCTGCCCATTGCCTCTCTGCCACCCCAGGAACCTTTGTCCAGAGGAATCTAGGTTCCTGACCTATTCCTCTACACTGTGAGATGGGCAGTCAGAGAGGGAAGCACCCTAGACTCAGCAATGGGCTTGTCTGGAGGAACCGAGGGTAAACCCACTCTAATAAGGGGAAACACTTTGCATATGAACCCCTAATTTAGGATTGGTTCTGTTATATAATTATAGACTTTGCTTCTATGGTCTAAAGTACAAAATCAACAGTTAGCACAGTTTGAATGAAACTGAAGATAGACTTCTAGACCTTGAAGACAGGATTACAGTTAGTGATCATGAAAGGAAAAATCTCTTGAAGATAGCAAGAAACCAGGAAATAACAATTTAACAGCTGCAAGATGATACAAAGAAAAAAATACAAGATTGATAGGTGTCAATGAAAAAGCAAGAGTCAACATAAATGACATAAAAAGACTATTTGCAGAAGTAATAGAAGAAAATTTTGCAAACGTGGGAAAAGCATCTACATACAGGTAAGTGAGGAATATACAATTCCAATTAACCATAACCAAAATAAATCTACACCTGGACATATAATAATCAAATCCCAGAAATTCAGCATGAGAACAGAATATTTAAAGCTTTTAGAGAAAAGAAATAGATCACCTATAAAGGAAAGCCCATCAGAATCATGGCAGACTTCTCAATACAAGCTATCAAGTAAAGAAAAACTTGGGATGAAGTATTTCAAGTTCTGGAAGAAAACAACTTCCAACCCAGATTGATGTACCCTGAACAACTATCTTTTAATATCATTGGAGAAATAGGATGCTTCCATGACAAAGAAAAACAGAAAAAATTCATGACCACCAAACCAACCCTACAGAGAGTAGTGAAAGGTATTCTAGAAAGAAATAAAAATGATCACAATTCTAAAAATAACAACAGAAAGAAACCATGAAGCAGGGCAAGCAATTAAACAGAGGGGAAAAGCAGGGAACCAACAGCAGGAAGATAACATGACAAAGATGAGCCAATGCATATCAGTTATAGCCTCAATTCACCAATCAAAAGAAATAGATTGGCAGAGTGGATCAAGAAACAAAATCTAACAATATGCTGTATACAAGAAACACATTTAACTCCAAAGGAAATTCATAGATTGAAAGTCAAAGGATGGAAAACAATATCTATGCCACAGGAACTCAGAAAAAAATCAGGGATAGCCATGCTGTTTGTAGACAATGTGAACTTCAAATCAAGAATGATCAAAAGAGATAAAGGTCACTACATTCCTGTTTGGGGAAAACTTTGAGAGGGAGAGACAACAATTGTAAATATATATGCACCAATTATGGGAGCACCCAACTGTATAAGACAAATATTAATATGAAAACATGAAAAATCAAAATAATCAATAGCACAATTATAACAGGGGACCTTAACATCCCATTGTAACAAGAGATACATCAACTAGACAAAAAATCAACAACAACAAAAAAAACAGAGCTGAAACAAATGCTTCACCCAACAACATCAGAATACACATTCTTCTCATTCACACAAGGGATGGGCTTTAAGATAGACAAAATACTAGCCCATAGAACATGCTTAAGTAAAAGCAAAGAAATTGAAATCATCCCATGCGTATTATTTGACCATAGTGCAATGAAATTGGAAGTTAATGACAAAAGAAACCATAAAAACTCCATAAACACATGGAAATTAAATAGCACCCTCCTGAACAACCAATGGGTTACAGAAAAATTAGAGAAGAAATTTCACAATGTCTACAATCAAACAAAAATGCAAATACAATTTATCAGAACCTGTGGGGCACAATGAAAGCAGTCCTAAGAGGGAAGTTTATAGTGGTGAATTCTCACATCAGGAAAATGAAACAAGCACAAATAACCTAAAGTTTCACCTCAAACTTCTAGAAAAAGAAGAGCAGTTAAAACCCAAAATTCATAGAAGGGAGGAAATTATAAAGATCAGAAGAGAAATTAATGCAATTGAGATGAAGAAAACAATACAAAGAATTAATGAATTGAAGTCAGATCTTTGAAAGAATAAATAAAATTTATAAACCCTTAGCCAACCTTATCAATAAAAAGAGAGAAAAAACTCAAATTCATGTTATAAGAAATGAAAAGGATGAAATCACTACAGATTCTGTGGAAATTCAGAAGATTATCAATACCTACTTCAAATATCTTTGCTCTCAGAAGATGGAAAACATAGAAGAAATGGACAGATTCCATGAAACATATGAATTACCAAAGCTGGATCAAGAAGATACAAAAATTCTGAGTAACCCAGTATCAGTTAATGAAATTGAAAATGTAATTAAAACTTACCAACAAAGAAAAGCCCAGGTCCTGTTGGATTCACAGGTGAATTCTGTAAGAAATTTAGAGAAGATTTAACACCAATACTCCTCGAACTCTTTAATGAAATTGAAAGGGAAGCAATTCTTCCCAACTTATTCCTGAAGGCAAGTGTTACACTGATACCCAAACCAGAGAAAGACCCAAAATCAAAAATGATAACTACAGGTCCATCACCTTAACGAGCATAGATGAAAAAAAATCCTCAACAAAATACTAGTAAACAGAATGCAGCAAATCATCAAGAAGATTATACACCATGACCAACTGAGATTCATCCCAGGAATGCAGGGATGGTTCAACATATACAAATCAATAAATGTAATATACACCATTTTAGCAGTCAAAGATAAAAATCATCTCAATGGATGAAGAAAAAGCTTTTGATGAAGTCCAACACTCATCAAACATCATATTTTCTCCCTAGTGCAAGAAACTGAAAGAGTAAATAAGATCTAAAAGTACAATAGATATTGTTGAAGGGAAAGAAACTGCTTGAAAGGAAAGAACAACTGGGATGGGGGAAAGGAGAAAAGAAGGAAGGAAAAAAATACATACACACACACAGACATACACACACACATATATATACAAATTCAGCAACATAGCTTGGTAAAAAATCAGCACTCAAAAGTCGATAGCATTCCTGTGCACAAACAACAAACTCGCTGAGACAGAAATTAGGGAAACAACACCATTTACAATAACATCCAAAAAAAAAAAAAAAAAAAAAAAAAAAAAAAAAAAAAAAAAAAAAAAAAAAAAAAAAAAAAAAAAAAAAAAAAAAAAAAAAAAAAAAAAAAAAAAAAA
>RJWM01029253.1:0-24631 GCA_004363535.1 Dasyprocta punctata
GGCTTAGATTTTTCTGTTTTAAGGAGATGCTGCTTCTCCAGGATCCATACCAGCTTGTCAGTATCTGGAAATTCTTCTAGGTAGTCAGCAAAAATAGTAATCTTGGATAAAACCGATTCCATTCTCCAGTTGTCATCGTGGTGGGCCTATTCCACCAGCAACTTGACTCTATTCCACTTTGTTTTAATGAGACTTTTTAAGACTCCTTGTATGAGCTCATGCTGTATTTGCCTTTCTATCTGGCTTATTTCCTTCAATACAATATTTTTCAGGTTCATCTATGTTGTCCCAAGATAACAGGATTTCCTTGTGTTAAGGCTGAATTGTATCCTGTTGTATATACATACCAGATTTTCTTAATCCATTCACAATTGATGAACAATTGAGATAGGTTGCATCCATATCTTAGCTACAATGAATAGTGCCACAGTGAATATGGGAAGGCAGATAGCTCTCTGACACATTAATTTCATTTCCTTTGGATATATATACCCAGTAGTAAATTCCTGAATCATATGGTAGTTCTATTTTTAATTTCTTGAGGACCGTCCATACTGTTTTCCAAAATGGCCACAGTACTATAATTTACATTTCAACCAAACTGTGCCAGAGTTCTTTCCTTCATATCCTCTTCAACATTTATTTTTTGTCTTTTCAATATAAGCTATTCTAACAGAATGAGGTGATATCCCATTGTGATCAATTTGCATTTTCCTAATGATTAGGGATTGTGAATTTTTTTCATATGTTTATTGGTGATTTGCATGTCTTTTGTCAAAAGTCTTGAGTTCTTAGTCTATTTAAAATCCAGATTATTTGCTTGCTTTCCTTCTCTATCTCTCTATCTCTCACTCTCTCTCCTTTCGCTCTCTCTCTGACAGCTCTATTAGAAATAAGAACTCCTGGGTTTTTAGGAGGGATTCCAAGTGAGTGGCCACTGAGGCTCTTTGTCATGGGTAGTAATTAATAAATCACAACATGGGTACAAGGTGAGTCAGACTACAATCAACCTATATGGATCACAGTAAGTATAGCTGCTTATCTAATACTGATCTAATAGGGAAGTGAGTCACGTGGCAAGGGTGTATGCAAAGAACAAAGGCATTCTTGGAAACGAAGGGGAGTATGGGTTCAGATGTCCTAGACCCATCTATGTGTCTGATGCCCACTGGAACCCACTGGACCAGGTGGTGCTAATTACAGTATAATCTCAAATTGCTATTCATCTCTAGGGAGGTCTGCAGGCTTGGCTATTGTATCTCCATTCTGAGACCTGGCTCACTTCAGATTTGCTTCCAGCCACAATTCTGATGACTTTATTTTTTGTGCCTTGTACCTAATATAGCCAGAGAGGGATTGGGTCATTGAGGGAGCCATATTATTTTCTAATTTAGCCATATTATTTTCCAATATTGGGAGGTGCTGAGGACTTTTATGAGGTGGCTCCTTATAGAAAGTCCATATGTCATTATGAGTTTGCCCTTGAAAAGCCTGGTAGGACCTTGTCAGTCATCTCTTTTGTTTTTGGGTTTAAGATACGGCCACATGCTCTGACATACACTCCTGCCACTGCCACCCACCACGTTCACAGATGCTATACTAACACCCACCCTACCCAATTTTGGATTTTGAATCTGCAAAACTGTGAGCTAAATAATGCTTTCTTTTCTCCATAAGTAGCCTATCTCAGGCATTTCATTGTGGTCACACAAAGCTGACTTACAAACAGAATCTTTGCATTCAATATATGAAGCTTAGTCAATTGAATATACCACACTAACAGAATAGGAGGAAAAATGACACAATCATTTCAACTGATGTAGAAAAAAATTTGAATGGGTTTAGCTGGCCATGGTGGTGCACACCTTTAATCCCAGCACTCAGGAGGCTGAGGTAGGAGGAGCGTTGTGAGTTCGAGGATGGCTTGGGCTACAATGCGAGCACAAGGCCGGCCTGAGCTACATAGTGCGACCCTGCCTCAAAAAACTAGGACTGGGAGTTTGGCTCAGTGGCTTAAGCGACTGTCTGGCAGGCGTGAAGCTGTGAGTTCAATTCCTGGTGCAAAAAAAAAAAAAAAAAAGAAAAAAAATTGACAAAATTCAACTCCCTTTCATTATTCAAAAAACCACTCAACCAAGAACAAAAAAGACTACCTCAACATGATAACGACGCAGATGGGAAATTGGACCTCTAACATCACTATGGTAAAAGACTTTTCTTCTAAGATCAAGAAGATGAAAATGCCCACTTCAGCATTCAGTATAGTCCTGGAAGTTCTAGCCAGAGTAAATAGATAAGAAAAATTAAAAAAATAAAAGTCATCCAAATTGGAAAGGAAGACGTTAAAAGCACCTCTGCTTTTATATGTAGAAAATTCTAAAAATTCCACAAAAATCTGTTAGAACAGAAGAATGAATTAAGCCAGGCATAATGGTGCAAGCCTGTAATCTCAGCATGCAGGAGGTTGAGGCAGGAGGACCACCACAAGTTTGAGGCCAGCATGGACTTTATAATGAGTTCAAGGCTAGCCTGAACTACATAGTGAGACCTTGTCTCAAAAAAAACCAAAACACATCTACAAAAACAAAATTGCATAATGAAAATCACAAAATATTATGCAATGAAATTAAAGTACACAAACATAAATAGAAAAATATCTCATGTTTATAGATTGGAAGGCTTATGTTATCTAAATGTCAGTATTACCTGAGTGATATGCAGATTCAAAGCAATTACTATCAAAATCTCAATGGCTTTTTTTTTTTTTTGCAGACATGGAAAGATCCATATCAGTTCTTATGGAATTTCAAAGAACTTCAAATACCCAAAACAATCTTGAAAAAAGAAGAACAAAGGTAGAAGTTTCCCACTTCCTGATTTCAAAACTCATTACAAAGCTGCAGTAATGAAAATAGTGTGCTAACATAAAGACAAACATAACAATCAATGGAATCAAATGGAGACCCTAGAAATGAGCTTTCACATATACTGACAAATTATTATTATCATTATTATTATGAGACAGGGTCTTGCTATGTAGCCCCAGTTAGCCTCAAACTCATAGTGATCCTCCAGCCTCAGCCTCCTGAATGCTAGAATTACAGGCATGCACCAATGTGCCCAGCAACAAATTATTTTTTTGTAAGAGTGCTGAGACCCTTCAAGGTGTGTTTTGTTTTGTTTTGATTTTTTGAGACAAGGTCTCACTATGTGGTTCAGGATGGCCTTGAACTCACTATGTAGCCCAGACTGGCCTCAAACTCATTGCAATTCTCTTGCTTCGGCCTCCCAAGTGCTATGATTACAGGTAAGTACTGGGACTACAGGCATATATCACCATGCCCACCAGCCTGGATTCCTTTCATTTCTTTCTCTTGACTAACTGCAGAGAAGGACTTCCAGTACCGTGATGAACAGAAGTGATGAAAGTGAGCACTCTTGTCTTTTTTCTGGTTTTAGAGGAAAAGTTTTCCAAAAAAAAAAAAAAAAAAAAGCTTTCACTATTGAGAATACACTTGTCATATACAGCCTTTATATGAAATCTTAACAAGTGGAATTGTTGGGAAAGACTAAATTGAGTTGGGGCAAACAATGTGCCAATTATAAATATAAAATAATGACTAACAAAAGATGGCCACATAGAAGTTTGTCTAGTAGCTTTCAGACTTTAAGGAAAAGTCTATTAAGAGTGGAAGAAATCAGTCACATCTGTTTCCTATTACTCCCTGCTTCAATGTTTATTTTATTTTATTTTATTTTATTTTTGCGGCACTGGGGATCGAACTCACAACTGAGTCAAACTCCCAGCCCTGGTTTTTTGAGGCAGGGTCGCACCATGTAGCTCAGGCCGGCCTTGTGCTCGCATTGTAGCCCGAGCCGGCCTTGAACTTACAACACTCCTCCTACCTCCGCCTCCTGAATGCTGGGATTAAAGGTGTGCACCACCACACCCAGCTTCAATGTTTAATTATGTGTATGTTACTAAAGTTAATTTTCATGAGCAAGTTAAAATTTCACTTCAATAGTTATATAAGTTATATTTTCTGGAGTATATAAATAAAAGTCAGCTCATATAAAATCATAATAAATCATTATTAGATACAAATTTATAAAGTTTTCATTTCATAATTATGATAGCTATGAGAAATCTAGAAATTTTACTATTGCTTGAAAGTAAAACTAATAAAAATTATAAATGTATAATTTAATAAAGGAAATGTATTGCTTCTGTAATTATGATAATATTATTCCCATATGTTTTTAAAGTTATAATTTGGTTTTTAAAATTCATAAAAATGGTCTGTACTTATGCACATATTAATCTTAAGGAAGCAAAGTAAGAAGAAACTCCTATAATTTGAGCCCATTCTAGATGTTACAAATTTAAATCTTACCTTGGCAAAATGTAGCACCAGTTGCTCAAAATGGCATGTGTTTCAATGACAGCATTCTTATTAGTATGAAAATTCTCTATAGTACTCTGAGAAATATCAAATTCCTTTAGCTTTAATTGAAATAAGATTTTAATATGTAAGTCACCAAAGAGTTTGTCAAAGAAAAAGAAATATTAAAATATATATCTATACATGCACAGTTGGTATTTAAAAAGATTTAAGTTTTACTGAGTTACTTATAAACACATACATATATACATATGTCATGATTAATGTTTCAGCACATTCCATTTCTCCTTTGTATAGGGCGTGAAATATTTCATGCTTTCCCTTTTATCCTCCAAACCAAAATTCTTATTTTGTACTTAATATCAACCAGTTTTCAGGGTTTTTTTAATGTTAATTTATAAGCTGAATCCCTTCTCAAAAGTTTTTATATTCTATAGAACAGTTTCATTTTTACTGGTATATGTTCGCAATACAGAATATCTACATTCCTTTTGGGGAATTAGTACATACACATCTCGATAGTTCTTTTTTTTTAATTCAGGCAGGCCTTGAACTCACTATGTAGGCAAGGCTGTCCTTGAACTCTTGGCAATCCTTTTGCCTCAGCCTCCAGTGTGCTGGGATTAGGTCTATCTTGATAAATTTTGATTCCCCTCTCCCAAACTTCTCCCTCCCTTGGGCTCCATCCTCATCGCTAAAAACTCTGCATTTATTTTAATCTTTAATTTATTTATATTTTGGATTTCTCAGAGAAACCAAGCAAAATTTAACTTTGTGTGACTTATTTCACTTAATATTCTTGTCTCAACTTTCATCCTTTTTTCTGCATTCATTCAGCTTTATGACTTAACAGAATTCTATTGTGTATATATTCTACATTTACTTTTCCCATTCATCCACTGACTGTCATTTAGTCTGTTTTCAGAGCTTCGTTGTTGTGAACTGCACTGCTATAAACATGGGTATGCAATCTGGGCGTGGTGGTGCACGCCTTTAATCCCAGCACTCGGGAGGCTGAGGTAGGTGGAGCGTTGTGAGTTCAAGGCCAGCTTGGGCTACAACACGAGCGCAAGGCCAGCCTGTGCTACAAAGTGCAACCCTGCTTCAGAAAACTAGGGCTGGGAGTTTGGCTCAGTGGCGATCCCTGGTGCTGCTAAAAAAAAAACAAAAAAAAAAACCATGGATACGCATGTATCACTGTGGAATGATGTCTTTAACTCCTTCAGAATATACTGAGGAAAAGTAGGGCTGGATCAAATGAAATTTCCATTTCTAGTTTGATGAGAAATCACATTGCTAATTTCCACAGCAGTTGTACTACTTTACACTCCTACTATCAATGTAAAAAGGCTCCTTTTTTCCTCTATCCTCTCTAGCATTTGTTGATCTTTGTGAATAACAGCTTCTTAAATTTTAAACTATGTTTTTAAATAAATGTAAGGAAATTATTCTTCTGTCTGATCTTTTAGAGGGCAGATGACAGTATTAATGCTCAATTTACTTTTTATATTGCCTTTCTGCCTCTTAGAATTCTTTTTTCCTAGCTGGGGGTAGTGGTACATGCCTATATCCCAGCACTCTGGAGGCTGAGGTGGGAGGATCGCTGCAAGTTTGAGGTCAGTCTGGGCTACACATAGTGAGTTCAAGGCCAGCCTGGACCACATAGCAAGATCCTGCCTAAAAAAAAAAAAAAAAAAAAAAAAAGAATTCTTTTTTCCTATTCCTCAAGTTTCCTTCCTACGTGGTATTTCAGCTTGTATATAGTCAATAAGAGTGTGCCATTTACATACAGTTCTCTCACTCTGCAAAGTGTCCTAGGAAACATTTTCCAATAGATACGAGAGGCCTCAAGTGAGATAAACAAATGAAATATTAATGGGTGAAAAGACACTATATTAAGATTAGAAAGAATGGTCACAATTCTTCATTCCTTTTTAACGCCACAGCATCTTCTGGGAAACAATGTTCTATCTTTCTCTTTAACTGCAATTTTCAAGGAACTCTACTTTTTACTGCTTGCAAAATTCATTAAAATCTTTTTTTTTTTTTTTTTTTTTGTCTTTTTGAGACAAGGTCTCACTATGCAGTTCAGGCTGGCCTTGGGCTCACTTTGTAATCCAGGCTGGTCTTGAACTTGCAACAATCCTCCTGCCTAAGTGCTGGGATTATAGGAGTGTGCCACCATGCCTGGCTTAAAATCTTAATGATACACTTGCTTTAAACATTGACCTCATTCTGATTTATCTGAGTCTTATCAGCCACAGTCTTACAGGCCTGAATCAAAGCTCATCTCCTCTGTATCCGGCTGATCCTTCTCAAGAGTTTCTACGGCCCTTCTTAATGCTATAGAGACAGAGAGAGAGAGAATATAAAAGTACACAATGCCACTCAGTTTAAATAAGTATATACAGCATCCTGTATATAAGAAATGTATCTTTTCTTGTAATGTATTGTGCTTAAGAGATCAGTTGATTACAGGTTGGATGGTGCATGCCCAGCACTAGGAGGCTGAGGCAGGAGGACTGTCAGAAGTCTGAGGCCAGCCTGGACTACATATGAGACCCTGTCTCAAAAAAGAAAAGGAAGGAAGGAAGGAAGAAAGGAAAGGAAAGGAAAGGGAAAAGAGAAAAGCGGCACTCAGTTGCCTAAACTACGTGATGGAAATAGTTAGCGCAGGAGACCATAAATGTCAGATGCCACAAAAGGCTGGAGCAGGTCAGTGACTAGACTAAGGGAAAACAACCTGAAACAAAATTCAGAAAGGTAGGTATCAGGTTCAAATATTTAGTTTGTGGGTTCTCACATCCACCTACTTACATAGCTTGAGTTTATGTCTTCTGGATATTTTCTTTTTTATTAATTAATTAATTAATTAATTTTTTGGTACCAGGGATCAAACTCACAACCTCACACCTGCCAGGTAGCCACTTATGCCACTGAGCTAAATCCCTGGCATCTTCTGGGTATTTTCAATACCATTCAAAGACTCAAGCAATTGCCCATAGTATGAGCACTTGTTTATACTGGCGTTTCTCAACACAGGTTATACTGAAGGCTGACAAGTGACCCAGTTATTCATCATACACCCAAGAGAATGCTAACACCTCGTATTTATTTACTTAATGAGCATTTATAAAGTATCCTTATGTAACTAAAACCATACTGACAAGAAAGTATAAAATCAATGTTCCTCCTTTTATAATGCCAATCTAAAAAATTTGGACTTCATTTTCCAGGCAATGTTGGGATACCAGAGATATTTAGGTTGGGAATGTTCGACTTTTTTTTTTTTTTTTTTTTTTTTGAGACAGGGTTTCACTATATAGTTCAGGCTGGCCATGAACTCGTTTATGTAGCCCAGGCTAGCCTCAAAGATGCAATCCTGCCTCAGCCTCCCAAGTGCTGGGATCACAAGCATGCGCCACCATGCCTGGCTGGGAATATCTGATTTAGAAAGAGAACTCTGTTGACACTCTGAGGAAGAATAAAAGAGTAAACTAGAAGGTGAATAGCTGGAAATAAGAATGCCTCTATAGAGACTAGTTGAATGGTTGGAGGCAAAGGAATGTGGTCTAAATAAGAGCAATGGCAATGGAGACAGACAGGAATCAATTACAGAGAACAAGACAGGCTACTAAAGACAAAATGGATAGAGGACATACATAAGATGAAGAGCAAGAGTTGACTCTGAAGACTCTAAGAATGCAATTTACTGGCTTTTGATGCCAGTCCAGTAGCCAAAAGAGCAATACAAAGGAGGAACAGATTTGCAGCTGGGGTTCAGTTTTAGATATAACTGACTCTGAGTATTAGTATAACTCATGGGAAAGTGGCCAAGTGAGGAATTCTCACAGTGTGGGACCCTGGTTGTGTAGAGAGTGAAAGATTCCTCAGAGACAATGTAGTTCAGTTACCAAGAGGGCCAGAGAAGCTGCCTCAAATGAGAGCACCCAGCATTAGGAAGATTCCCAGGAGTAGTACTAAAACTGAGAACTCTCAGGATTTTATTTAGAATACCAGTGTAAGAGAAAAAATAAAAAATAAAAAGAAAGAAAAGCAGTTTGGGCAAAGGACTGCCTTGAGGCTATGAAGTCTTCTTGGAGATGGCTAGGTACAACATGCTTCACCAATCTAAGCTTCTTGTTGTTTAGACATTCACTCCTCACAGAGCCTGCACTCTTTCACCCTGGAGTTTAACCATTCACTCCTTAGCCAAGCCTCCCACAAGAACTTGCAATTATGTAAGAATATATGGGAGGTATTGGTGTGTAGGATAACTAAAGATAAGAGGGCTGAAAATCAAACTGTAAGACACAGCAACTATAATGTGATTAAGATAAAACTATGAATAGATGGTAAAAGATTCTACAAAAGAAGTCACTTGTGAGAAATCGAGAAAGGAAATGATTTCAAGAATAAAATGGTAGAATATAGAGTAACTATTCAAATGATTTCAAAGATAAATTCTCTTAGATAGCTGCTGTTTATCTGAAACACAAAAGTAATGCAGTTTCCATAAAACTTGACACTACATTGCGTAACACTGTGGTTTAACTGTGTATTTTTATTATGTGTATGGAAGCTGGGTGTGGTGGCGAAAACCTGTAATCTCAGCACTCTGAGAGGCAAACTGGATTCCAGCCTAGGCAATTTAGCATGACACTATCTCAAAATAAAAATTTAAAAAGGGCTGAGGACTTAGCTCAGTACAAAGGCCCTGGGTTCAACTCCCAGTGGTCCAGAAAGGCATCAAACAAAAAACTGTGGGGCATACAAATTTGAACCAAGGACCATATAAGTGAAGAAACTAAGATACAGTAAAAGGAATGGAGTTGAAAGACAAACTCTAAATACTGAGTCTGTTACTGACTACCTTTATGATCTAGAGTAATTATTAAACTTGTGTTGAAATTCATTTACTTATTAAACAATAACAGCCATCATATTTGAACTTTTATTTTATACCATATGCTGTGTGAATCACTAATAATGTATTTAACTCATTAATTTCCTCACACTCCTATGAGATAGATATCATTATCTCCAATTTACAAGGAAAACTGTGATTCAGGGAAAGCAAATAAGATGCCCAAAGCAGTACTGCTATTAAGTACAAAACTGGAAATCTTAATGTGATTCTAAGTCTACACTATTGTTGGGTGGTGTGTGAATATTAGCCAGTGTTCAGTAGATGTTCTCATCTTTGGGTTTGTTTGCATGCATGGGTCTTTTCTTCTGATCTAGATAAAAACTTCCAGGAGGAAAGCTGATGACTTTCATCAGCACCCTGAACATACCCATGATGATACTGAGTAAATAGCTGACTACAGAATAAATACAAATTTATTTACAGGTTCTCAATTCCCAGATTTTTCATGTAATTAATTCTTCAAGGTAAACAGTTAAGATTACAAAATGCTTTTCTCAAATACATCCCTCAGGTAACTGGATTCAGTTATAATCTCAATGTATCAACCAATAAAATAGCAGTTTATGCATTTAAGTCCCTTTCTAAACATTTAAATGACTTCCAGAAAAATATTATTTTAAAGTTTAACACAGCCTAAAATTTAGAAATCAGAAGATTATTGTTTCAAATACTTCTTTGAATGTTTTAATTGTAAAAATAAGGGCTGAAATCTCTCTCTTTTTTTTTTTTTCCGGCATCAGGGATTGAACTCACAGCCTCGCACCTGCCATACAGGTGCTTAAGCTGCTGAGCCAAACTCCCAGCCCTGGTTTTTTGAAGCAGGGTCGCACTATGCAGCTCAGGCCGGCCTTGCGCTCTCGTTGTAGCCCAGGCCGGCCTCGAACTCACAACGCTCCACCTACCTCAGCCTCCCGAGTGCTGGGATTAAAGGTGTGTGCCACCACGCCCGGCAATGAAATCTCATTTCTTATGAATTATGATAAATTGTCTTAAAAATTACACAAGTAGGATAAAAGATCAAGATTTAGAAAACTACTTGTAACTTGGAGGAATAGCATTTGGGAATAAAAACTATCTACTTCAAAACAGAAATTAGTCTTCTGTGCCACTCAACTGTCCTTTTATCCCAAAAATCTCCCCTGGAGAGGGTGACTAGAAGGATAGGCTCCTAGGATAGATAAATTAGTAAGCCAGACCCTCCCCTCTAAGACTCCCTGGTTTAATGAGACCTTTGCCTAGATAACAATTTTCACAAAGAGAACTGAGCTTTGGGAACTGTGGAAGTCTTCACAGAGGGTGACGACTGAGATAAGCCTTAAAAGATGAACCTGATGGGCTGAGGACGTATTCAATGATAAAATGCTTGCCTGGCATGCACAAGGACCTGAGTTTAATTCCCAGTACCAAAATAAATAAATAAATAAATAAATTTAAAAAAATAATAAAATAAAATAAGAGAGAGAGAGAGAGACAGAGAGAGAGAGAGAAAGAGAAAGATGAACCAGAGAAAAGCATTAAAAGCTGAAAGAACTATATGAGCAAGTATATAAAAGGGAAAAACAGCATTCTACTTTGCAGTTTGTGTACTGGGGGAGGAATGCTGGCAAAGGAGGCTGCACAAACACTAGTTTTGGGTCCGTTTGCTGAGGAATTTGCTATGCTACACAGCTGAGATTTTTTTCATCTTACAGCCAATGAAGGACATGACAGACCTTTAAGAAGAATGAAAGCATAGCAAATGAACTGAAGGAAGAAAGAACAGAAGTACCCTTCTCATCCTTACTTCCCTCACCTGACCTAATAATCAATACTGTACTTTGATAAAAGGTAAATTAAACCAAATGATGTTTTTGTCCCTAGGGGAAATATGGATGAATAAGGCAGAACCAAGATTTTCAAGAGATTATAATTTAGTGGGGACACAGACATGTATGAAACTAATTTTTATACAAATCAGAATGTGAAATATACTATACAAAAATTTTAAGTAAAAGTGATATTTGGAGGACCTGATGATCAATCGTTGTTTGAGGAATTCATTTAATGTAACAGCCACGTGTTGAGGGTAGTGTTGAAGTGAGGAGAGGTGTCTGCCCATTTCCGGTGTCTTCTTTCATGTCAAGAAAGCTCCACTAACACACAACCCTCACGTCGCCCCTTCAGTCGTCCTTCTCTAGGGCAGGCTGGGTGACTTAGATGACTGATAGAATTAGGGTAAATAACCAGGCATGTGCGGCCACACTCCTCCCCGTTCTTGGGAGCCGGCCTGTTGGCAAAGCATGGTGTTCTGCATTATCTCTGTCATGTTGAAACAGTGCCTGATCTTCCAAGCAAGAACTGCAATTTTTCATGAATGCCAAAAGAAAGTGGGTAAGTAAGCAAAATTCTAGGGTTCAGGCGTAGGTCACTTTCTCTAATACCTGTTTTTCCTTTCTAATAATAAACAGTGTAGCAATAAAACCCAGTTCATGTATGCTGGGCTGGTAACCCATCAAGTTAGTGTTGTTTTCATTCCAAAAGTATCTCATTTTGAAAAATAAAATATATTAGTGTTCTGCTCTCTAGATGTCTCTTTTTTGTCAATCTGTAAGCTGGTTCAAACTTAGAAGTAAAATATAGAGATAAGATATTTAAATGTGAAAATATAATATTGGTCTTTATGATGCTTCTAAAGGAAATTGAGAGCATAAAAATATATCATTCTAAAAATACAAATAAGCATGTGAGTATGGTATAGTATAGTAGGAGAGTTTAAAAAAGATCAGATATGGGCTGGGGATACAGCTCAGCAGCACTGCACCTGCCTGGCAAGTGTGAGGTCATGGGTTTGATTTCCGATCAGATATGGCTCAAAACCTTGAGGTTGGCTTCTTTTTTCTTTCTTTTTTTTTTTTTTTTGCGGCACCAGGGATCGAACTCACAGCTTTGCACCTGCACGCCTGCCAGACAGGTGCTTACGCAACTAAGCCAAACTCCCGGCCCTAGTTTTTTGAGGCAGGGTCACAGTATGTAGCTCAGGCCAGCCTTGTGCTCACATTGCAGCCCAAGCGGGCCTCGAACTCACAACGCTCCTCCTACCTCAGCCTCCCAAGTGTTGGAATTAAAGGTGTGCTTTTTTATTTTTTTTTTGTCTGTGTGACACAGGGTCTCACCATGCAGTTCTGGCTTGCCTTTAGCTCACTTTGTAGCCCAGGTTGGTCTTAAGTTATATTCCTACCTCAGCCTCCCAAGTGCTGGGATTACAGGCTAAGGTTTCTTATCAGTCCACGATACACAGGTTACGTCACCTGCTTCAGTTATTTATGCAGATCAGCTTCCTCACCAGCTTATATAACTCTTAAAGGCAAGCAACCAGATACTATTAATTTTTGTTCCCTGCTTCAGCATATAAAGTGATCAAAAAATCAAAGAGAAATAAATGGATCAATAACAGTTGAGCTGACCCTTAAAAACTGAGGACATTTGTCTGCCTAATCAAAGCCAGCATTCTAAGCAAAGGAAGAGTCATCTGGCTAGGTTTCTCAGCCTCAGCACTTTTGCACTTTGGCCTGGATAACTCTTTGCTGGGGTGGTGGTGGGGCTACTGTCCTGTGCACAGCAGGATAATTTAGCAGAATCCCTATCTTTTACTCACGAGATGCCAGTAGTGACACTATCCTTTCCTCAAAGTGATAAACCAAACTGTTTGTCAACATTGGCAAGTGATTCATGGGAAGCGAAATCATTCTTTTTCCCTTCTATCGCCTTCTGTCAGAAACTACTGGTATAGAGGGAGGAAAAGATAACATTTATTGTTTGACTACTAATGTTTAAGGTAGGTTGTACACAAGGTATCATGGGAAAAAGTAAAATAGATGATATAATTTTCAAAGGAGATACAAAGTATTATGTATAATAATAGAAAAAATGCTATCAAATAAGGGTAGGTGGGAACATTATCTTTAGTAGGAGTGGAAACTGTGCTTTAACATTTAGAGATAAAAGAAGAGGCAAGATGTGGGTGCTGAGACAGGGTAAGGTTGAGGAACTTTGGATACCACAAAGAGATTTCTGAGTGAGGGATAATATGGTAAGACCTGTGTTAAAAGAACAGAATATCTTCTTTTGAGAAGCTTTTGAACAATATACTTAAATATATCAAGCATTTGGAAGTATGGCCTTCAGTAACAAAAACCTTCCTATCAGTCTCTGTGTTGAAAATGAAAATCTAATAGCATATTAGTAATAGATATATTAAGTATGCAGTAAATACATTAAATTATGCAAATCAAATATGTGGTACCTCAGGTGGTGGCAGCCTGATAGTGCAAACTTCTATACTTAGACAAATTTGAGTTTCTGTTACATTGACGTCTAATACTGAAAAAAAATTTAATGTAAATTATCTGGAATTACTATTATATCAAGCTGAGTATTTTAATAAAAACTAATTTACTCAAGTTAGAAACTAAATGAAGAACTTTTCTATGTACAGAGTAAAATTTAAATAATTACCATATAATATTTGAAAGTCTACAGATAAGACATCTAAAAACCCAAGGTATGAAACAAAATGGACATGTGTGACAGAAATCATAGGACAGGGTTATCATAAAAAAATAAGATATTGTATAGTTAAGAAGAAAATCCAACAAAATACCTTGCACCAGTCTGATATCCATTTATATTAGAAATAGATAACATCTTCTTTAAAGTTAGGAGAGGTCTCACACTAGGCCTCCAACTTGAATAGTCTTTTTCTTGGCGGCGGGAGGTCTTTTTGAGACAGGGTTTTGCTAGGCAGTTCACTCACACTGTAGCCCAGGCTGGCCTCAAACTCACACATTGACCCTCCTGCCTCAGCCTCCCAAGGGCTGGGATTACAGGCATGCACCACCATACCCAGCTTTTGAAGTCTTTTACTAGCAAATTTCCTCAAATACATTGACAGATACATTGCAGATTTCCTGAAGCCCTGAGATTACTTCCTTTTTCATAAATACTTCTGATCAGTCAGGATAGTGGTGACTTTGGGAAGGGCTCTTATCTGAGGAAAGTTGCTGAGGTTTCAATAAGAAATGTTTCCCCAAAGACTCATGCATTGAGGGCTTGATCTCTAACGCAGTAATGTTCAAACATGGGGCCTAGAGAGGTGACTCATCACAAGGGCACTAACTTCATCAGAAGATGGACCCCCTGGGGAGTTCAAAGCCAAATGGGCTGTTACGAGGTGAGGCCCTCCAGGATCAAGTGACATCCCTGTCTTTGAATGGTATGCTGTTGTCCTCAACTCCTCCCTCTTTCTTGGGCTCCTTCCCTTTCACTCTGCTTACTGGCTGCCGTAAGGTAAACAGCTTTTCTCTACAAAGAGATTCCCATTTGTCTCCTACTTCAGTATAAAGTAATCATTGAGATTTTAACACCCCAATGATCTACAACATCGATTTTAAACAACTGCTAATTACATGTCTTATTTATTGACTTACCAACAGCACTTTGCTTTCCCATCTGAGAAAGAAAATCTTTTCCTTAAAAAAAAAAATTCCATATTTTAACTCAAACGATCATGCTTGATGCGTATAACTTTTGATACAAAATTATCAAAGGAAAAATAAAATAAACATATATAAAGGAGTATCTTATGACACTCAGAGAAAAAATATAAGTGAAATAGGATCTCCTTAATTTTTTTTTGTTTTGCTGCACTGGAGATTGATCACACAACCTCACACCTGCCAGTGCAGGTGCTTAAGCCACTGAGCCAAACTCCCGGCCCTGGTTTTTTGAGGCAGGGTCACACTGTGTAGCTCAGGCCAGCCTTGCGCGTTGTAGCCCAAGCTGGCCTGGAACCCACAATGCTCCTCCTACCTCAGCCTCCCCAGTGCTGGGATTAAAGGCGTACACCACCTCGCCTGGCTTAGGATCTCCTTAATTAAAAGGATAACCCCAGTGCCGGAAAAAAAAAAAAAAAAAAAAAGGCTAACTAATTTGTTCCTCACAAATTTATCTCCTGCTATAAAATACCTAGAAAACTATCAGATTTCAACAAAAATTCAGAATGGCCTTTGATTCCAATAATATTGACACAATGTGTGTTCCTTTTATCATAATACTTCATAATATGTTTATCTTTAAGGATCAAACACTACACAATAAAAAGGTTTTTTAGCCAGGCACAGTGAGGTGTGCCTGCAAAGCCAGTGCACTAGAAGGCGGAGACAGAATGATTACAACTTGAAGCTCAATCTGAGCAATTTAGCAAGACCCTGCCTCATAAAAATATAAAAATAAAAAAATAAAGGGTTTGGGATGCAGCTAAGCACAGAGGCCCTGGGCTCAATCTCCAGTACTGAGAAAATTTAAAAGGATAAAAGGAGATTTTCTTAAACATCAGCAGGCATATTAGGCATGTAATCCCAAAATGACATTTATGTTGTAGGCTTGCTTAAAAACATTTAGTTGGGGCTGTTCTAAGAATGAGTCCCTAAAAATGAGATACCCTGAAATTAAAAACAGATGCAGATAATAGAAGTTATCCACCACAAAAAAATTCCAATGATTGATAGATTTGTAAAATTACCTTGTACCAAGAGATGGCCAACTCGATTCCAGGCTGGAGCAAGTCTAGCCGTAAGTGAATATGATATGCAGTTCTGAAGAATTTCAGGAATTACTCTTTGTGGAGACTCCATCTAAAAATATTAAAGAGCAAAACATGAGCAAACTTAGAGCAACTGGTATTTCCCTATTGTCTGCATGTTTAGATCATTACCAAGCAATACACTGAGCTACTGTGGATGAAAACTATAGATGTTTTTATAGTTAAGGCTATCTGTTTCTAAAATCAATGTCTTAAGAAATATCTGAAACCATCACTACTGTTGCTGTATGGCCAAAGTCACCTGCTTACACTGGTCCAGTAAGCCTCACCCTCAAAAGCACTTGTGATGAGAACCCACAACTCTGGATTCTGTTCCGCACAGAGGAACCCAGGCCAGAGTGACCTTGTCACATTTTTCATTATTTTTAGTCTAGCTCAGTATCAGAAATAGTTACTTACATGAGCATACGTGTAACAACAGAATATCTCTATTCATACAGAATTAATATTAAAAATCAGAATTTTCACTTCTGACCAATCAGTAATAGAAATCAGATTTATCCTTCCCCTTGAAATGTCAGCAAACCAGGGCAAGCTATATGAAACAATGGTTCGTAATATATTGGACATCAGGCAACAAAGATGAATGATGCCTAAGAAGTAGGAAACCAACGAGATGTTCACTGTAACGTCTCCAGCTCATTGACTACAGAGGGTTTTCAGGAAAACCAGGAATAGGGAATCTAGAAAAGGCCTAGAAAGCTCCTAAATTGAAGAGACAGAGGTGGGATTCCAAAGAGGTCAAAGAAGCTAGTTTGGGGTAGAGTACTAGACAGGAGAAAGCTGCACAGAGAGAAAACTCTGGAGATCGGCAGAGCCACTCTTGAGTGTCTGGCTGAATATGGATTAGCCTGTGTCTGTAAAGAAGCTATCCAAGGGCGGGACAAGAATCAAGGCTGTTCATTATACCAACATCCTTGAAAATACCACCCAGAGGAAAAGGCTGCCCTTCCATCGGTGAGAATGGCATGCAGAAAAAGTGAAAGAACTAGGGAAAACTGCCTCCCGACATTATCCACTCATCATTTGCGGCTGGGGGTGAGATAGGTTCTCTCTTCGTAGTTCAGGCTAACCTCAAACTTGTGGCGATTCTCCTGCATCAGCCTTGAGTGCTGGGATTTACAGGCATGTGCCACCATGCCCGGCTCTACCCTTCATTTTTGTACCATTTTGGTGTTTAGTAAAGGTTTCCAGGATACATTTGACTAAACTATCAGCAGAGTATGTTCAGCTCGTCTCACAGAGAATTTAATAAAGGTTGTCATCAAGAAGACTATAAGCAGCAGAATGAAGCCAGTCTACAATGATTTTAATCATGGCTCCAGGGCCCCTGACCTGAGCAGTCAAATAAATCCCATAAACCACCAGGGTTTACCATAGAATGCCTGGTGGCTTTCTCCTCAATGTCTATGCTGTTTTCTCTTTGGCCCAAAGAATTACTCCAAATACAGCAGTACATATTAACACAAACTCAGCCCTGACAAGCAAGAAGGATGTTTGGGGCAATTTTATCATCCATCACCAACTCTGCTGTGACCTGAAGTAATGTCATTTATCTTTCAGCTAAAATCAGGCACAGATTCTGTATCATCTTTTCTACCAGGTGATTTTCATTATGGGAAAGACTGCTCACAGGCTATGTATGAAGAATAAATCATTTATCCCTCTAGAAAACTACCCCAAAATATCAAGTATTGTCTCATTGTGTTGAGATCTCTGCACCTGACTGATACT
This sequence comes from Dasyprocta punctata, assembly GCA_004363535.1. Classification (NCBI taxonomy): domain Eukaryota; kingdom Metazoa; phylum Chordata; class Mammalia; order Rodentia; family Dasyproctidae; genus Dasyprocta; species Dasyprocta punctata. Next base: position 17,708 of record RJWM01029253.1, read on the forward strand.
ACTGTTAGAATTATTGTAGGCATCTAAGACAGAAATTAATACACAGTCAGAGTGGGGGTGGCCCTCAAAGAAGTCAGCACAAAGATAAAGACATCAGAATTGTGGCTGGAGGCACATCTGAAGAAGATCAGGCCTCCATGTCTCCCTAAGAGGTAAACAATAACTTGAGATTATACTGGTCCAGTAGTCCAGCTAGGCATCAGTTGCCCAGGAGGCTGACCAGAGCATCTGGATCCCTGCCTGCCCCAAAATGCCTTTGTCTTTCCATGTACCTTTGCTACATGACTCATTTTCCTACTGAATCAATATTAGCTAAGCAGCTATACTTGTAATCCTACAGACTGATTATAGTTAGACCCCCATTGTACCCATATTGTGACTCTGCTATATAAATCACTCCTGACAAAGGGCCTCGAAGGCAACCCACTGTCAGGACCCCTCCTGTCTCTCAGGAGCTCATTCTCTCCTCTCTCTCTCTCTCTCTCTCTCTCTCTCTCTCAATAAACCTTTCCTATTTTTAAAAACCATTATTTCTTGTAATTCATTCTTTGATATTTAGGAGACACAAACTCAGCACATCTGACATCTAGCAGTTTGGAAGTTATATTTCTCCTGTATCAGAACTTTAAATGGAACCAGACAAAAATCTACAACTATAGGTAGATATTTCAATAAACTGTTACCAATAATTGACATGAAGAGAAATTAAGTGAGACTATAGTAGACTGAACATCATCAACCAATGTGGTTTTAACATTTAAAGAATACTTGACACAATAAGAGCAGAATGTGCATTCCTCTCAAAGGGAGAAGAAACATTTACTGAGATAAATTACATTCTGGACCATGAAAAGTCTCAATAAAATTTTAAAATTCAAGTTATATAAACTATATTATCTAATAACAAATAAGAAATCAATAGCAGAAAAATCTCTAAGAATTCTCAAATGTTTATATATTATATAACATACTTCTAAGTAACTCATAGATCAGAGAAGAGATCAACCAAGAAAATCAGAAGAAGACACCTACTTCAGAGGAAATAACACTAAATATGTCTACATGAGAAATAAAGAAGTTCTCAAATCGATGACTTCATCTTTCACCTTAAAAACTAGAAAAAAATAAAAAGAGGCAAACTAAAGTAGAAGAAAATAAATAAAAAAGACCAAAACGAAAATCAGTAAAATATAAAACAGTAAAACAACAGAGAAAAATGAATTAAACCAAAAGCTCATTCCTTGAGGAGATTGCTCCAGTTGCAGAATCTCTAGCTAGATTGACCAGACAGACAGACAGAAAAGAAGGGGGGAGAAAGAAAGAACAAAAGGATATGGCGTACATGACCAAAACCAGGAATGAAAGGTGATTCTATAGCAAAAAGAAATAAGAAAATACTACAAGCAATCTTTAGGCCAATAAATTTGGTAAGCTCGGTGGAATGATCATTTTCCTTAAAATGGATTTTTTTTTTTTTTTTGTGGCACCAGGGATCGAACTCACAACATTTTGCCTCCCAGACAGGTGCTTAAGCCACTGAGCCAAACTCCCAGCCCTGGCTTTTTGAGGCAGGGTCGCACTATGTAATTCAGGCCAGGCTTGCACTCACATTGTAGCCCAAGCCAACCTCGAACACACAAAGTTCCTCCTACTTCAGCCTCCCGAGTGCTGGGATTAAAGGCATGCGCCACCATGCTGGCTCCAAAACAGATAATTTTTGAATAGTACCTATTAAATAAATCAGGACCTTTTAAGAAAATTAAAATTGCAGCTAAGCTAAGGCCCAGATAGCTTTACTGATCAACTCTGCCGAACATTTATGGAAGAAATAAAATTCAACACAATCTCTTCTAAAAACTTATAAAAGAAAGAATTTTTCTACCAGAAGATTCCTGAGGGATTACATTAACTTTCAAATCATTCAAAAAATCCTTAGGAAGCTGCACAACACCTCCAGGTATTGTGAAATCTCATCATCCTCCTGGAACCTGAAGGTAGCACCTTATCTTTGAGATAACTCAAAGTCTCAGTTGAGCCCTAGTAGATCTAGGAGAAGGGCCAGCAGCGATGGCTACACAGTGTGCTAGAGTAACAATACACAGTGCCACAGAGCTACCTGCTGAGGCACAATGTGAGCTTCACTCAATGCTCCATTACTTGATTAACCGAGCTAAATAAGCATTTAACTTTATATATTCATTTTTTTCCCATAGGTAAGATTCAGAAGCTTATCATAAAGTAGACTATAATCTATAATATTCTATTTCTCCATATATTAACTACCTAATTTTGGACAATAATTCCACCTCTCTAGGTTTATTTTTTTATCTGTAAAAACGAGGAAATTCAGTTATTTAAAGATGTGTATGGTAAATGAGATTATGCCACATGAAGGTCCTGTAATAAAGTATCCAACAAAAACAAGCCTCTTCCTCTCTTACTGTACTAAATGTGCACAAAGCAATTATTTGGAAAAAATGTTGGGTTCTTTCACATACATAACAATAACTTCTAGGAAAGATATTCCAACTTTTATTGGCTGACAAAAGAAACTGAACACCTAATCAATGTAACAACATCTGGAATCATTCTTTTAAAAACTTACCTTAGCTTCATATTTTTCAATATAAGCATTAAGTTTCCCAGCTTTAAAAAAGGGAATCTATAAAAAAAATTCAGATTTGGATTTAGTATACATACATAAATAATGTAATACATACATATTTTAAGCATAATAGAGCAGAAGGTACAGAATCACGACATCATTCTAGCAGCATCTATGCCTTCAAGTAGTAGTGACTATTCCCTCGCTGACCTAGACTCTGTGGGAACAGTTTGAAAGTGAAGAGAGCTTCTCTGGCAGTGACATGGCTCCAGAAGCCACAGGAAGAAAAAGCCAATTAATCTTACATGTAAATATTTAATACCTTGCTTAATATACAGTAAATGCTTAGACACAAAAAGGAAAATGAACACAAATGGATGATCAAGTTCAAAATGCCCAAGTACTCCAACTTATTCAGGAAAGAAGTACAAATTAAAGAAAAAGGAAAAAAAAACAAATTAAGAAAAGATATTTTTCCACCTAATGGATTGGCAAATACAAGTATCTAAAAACTGCTAATCTACTATTTTTGAGGATGCAGAAAAATCAGTTCCCTCAGATGATACCTGCTAAAATGTAATCCAGCATAAACTTTTCAGACAGCAGTCTTGCAGTATCTTAAGATGTGTTGCAAGCTCATTTATAAAAATTTCATCCTTATAAACTACCAAACAAATAAAAATGCGTTTTGTGTGTGTGTGTGTGTGTGTGTGTTTTGTTGTTCTGTTTTGTTTTTCTCTTTTGAGATAGGGTCTTGCTTTGCGGTTCAGGCTGGCCTTGGGCTCACTTTGTAACCCAGGCTGGTCTTGAACTTGCAATGACCCTCCTGCCTCAGCCTCCCAAGTGCTGGGATTACAGGAATGTGCCACCACACCTGGCAAAAAAAGATTTAATTTCAATGACGACTTTTGAAGCACCGTTTGTAATAACACAAACTGGAAACTCAGATGTGCATTAGAAAGTATTAAATAAATTACTGCACACAACCATATAATGAAATATTCCACAGTCTTAAAATTGTGAACATTTATGTACTAATATAGAAAGACATCTAGGAGAGACTGTTAAAGAGCTCATAATAGGCAAGTTTCAGTGTAGTAAGTATAATAATTCAATTTCTTTTTAACACAGGATCTCACTATGTAATGCAGGTTGGCCTTGAACTTGCTTATGTAACCCAAGTTGGCCTCAAACTCATGGCAATCCTCCTGCCTCAGCCTTCTGAGTACTAGAATTACAGGTATGCATTACCATACCCAGCAATAATTCAATTTTCTACTTCAATCATTTTTGTAAAACTTTTTACAGGAAGTAATACTTTTGTAAAAGCCAAAACATATTTTTAAAAAATATGTAGTTACTTTCCTCTTATTATTTTTTCTAAGATTAGGATGCCTGAACTCACTAGAACTCTAAAACGACATCCTTTATGTTCATAACAATTTTCAGGTAGAAAAAATACAGATAAGAGATATTGGTCTACTTTTTCATCAACAATTTATCTATCTTGAGATCTATATTACAGACAAGAAGACACAGACATACTGCCAATACCTAGAAGAACAATAAAATAACTGAAGGTTTTGAGTGACTTAATTGTATTGCTAGTAAAGGTTAATGTCAATGGATTCTGAACATTCAAAATCTCAGAAAAATAGTATTTTCAGATTTTTTTTGGAAAAATCTCGGGATATAATTTTATTTTGTTTTATTTTATTTATGTATTTATTTATTTATTGGTACAAGGGATCGAACTCATGGCCTCGCATTTTTTTATAAAGATTTTTGGCAGTTACTTATCATTTCTCTTATATTCAACATTGGGAAATACGTTTCTAATTTCACAAAGTATAAACACTTTTAAAATGAAATTTCTAATTAAAATAAACATTGATCTGAGTTCTTTAAAAATAGTTGATTTATTGAAATGAAATGAGAAACTTCTTCCTTAAGTGAAAATCTAAAGAGTGAAACATGATTAAAAAAAAGCATTAAGGCCATGCTCTCTTAACTTGTACTGTAAAGCCTCGTGTTGTGGCACAGCTTATAATTCCAGAACTCTGTGAGTCTGAGATAGGAGGATCATAAAGTTTGAGCTCAGTTTGGGCAGCTTTGAGACTCAGCAAGACTTTGACTCTAAACGAAAAATTTAAAAAGGGCTGCGTCAGGCAGGCATGCTGGCACACACTTATAATCCCAGCACTTGGGAGGCTGTGGAAGGAGGACTGCCATGAGTTCAAGACCAGCCTGGGCTACAAAGCAAGTTCAAGGGTAGTCTGAACTACAAAATGAGACCATGTCTCAAAAACCAAAACCAAAAAAAAGAAGGGGGGGAGGGCTCAGATGCAGTTTAGTACAAAAGCCTAGGGTTCAGTGTGCAGTATCACCAGTAGTAATAATAATAATAATAATAATAATAATTAGAGGTCTATCTATTAGGACAGAGGCAACTAAATATTAAAATGCAAACATGAAGTATATCACAGTTAAGTCTTTAATAGTTCAATCAAACTACAACAGAGTGAATAACCCTCACAAATCATCTGCGGTTTCAGCTACAGTATCTGAACTATTGTTTATCAATATTGCTCCCCATCCCAGCACTCGGGAGGCTGAGGTAGGTGGAGCGTTGTGAGTTCGAGGCCGGCTTGGGCTACAACGGGAGAGCAAGGCCGGCCTGAGCTACATAGTGCAACCCTGCCTCCAAAACTAGGGCTGGGAATTTGACTCAGTGGCTTAAGCGCCTGTCTGGCAGGCATGAGGCTGCGAGTTTGATCCCCGGTGCCGCAAAAAAAAAAAAAAAAAAAAAAAAATATTGCTCCCCAAAATTGATAACACTCACCGCCATCACCACCCAAATTTGGCTGAAGATTCCAGGTACAGGTGAGGCAAGAATATCTTCATGTAAAATTAGCAATTGTCTGTAGAGAAGAAATGTGTTATGTTCAATGTGGCCTAATTCACTGTGCTTTTACTTTACTGGAATACTTGGATAATTTTCTTAGTCAAAAATTTCAGGTTTCTTCGGTCTAGGACTCTATGACAAATTTCTGTATCTCTCCCCACACTTACTATGGTACCTTGAACATGGTAGGGACTCAATCAATGTTTGAATTAAGAGAATTATAAAGTTTTGTATTCCAGTATTCAAGAACCAGCCACTGCATCCGAGTTTGACAATCTCTTTCATCTGTGAATCTAAATTCTTTAAAATTCCATTTCTGTTGCAAGTACAGACTTGAAAAAAGTCCAAACACTGTGAGGAATTCACCTCTTAACTCTTACTCTACTTTTTTTTTCCCTAACAGTTATAGGAAGCAGCACTAGAGGCAAAAGTAGTTATCAATTCAAAATTTCACCTATTATCTAGATTCTTTTCCTTCAAGAAGGAAATTCTTCCCAAGCCAGAAACAAGTGGGTGGCTTTACAGTAGTTTAGCTTTCAACAGCTAAGTGAACTTACATTATGACAAAAAGTATAATAATTCAAATTATTATCAATCATTTTGCTTCAAAAGCCAAGGAAAAGATAGGGAAAACAAAATGGAAACCGGGTGTGGTAATGCATCCTAGCACTTGGGAGGCTGAGACAGGAAGATCACAGCAAGTTGGAGACCACCCTGGGCTATACAGTGAGTTCAAGACCAGCCTGAATTGTACAGTGATACCCTGGCACAGTGAGACCTTGTCTCAGCAAAACAAAACAAAACAAAACAGGAATACAATAGGAAATTTGAAAATTCTCTACATTACTTATGAAAGAAACAAATTTAGATGACCATGAGAATGAGTATGGGGTTCTATCAAAATGCAAGGTGGGTCTACCTGTTTCTAGTGGCTTCATAATTGTTGCAGGCCATCTGGTTGCCCTCACCTGACACAGCCTAGTCTCTGTTTTCTGTGGTAGGCCAGCCGTTACCAGCACAGTGGGTTAGGTCAACCCCACTCTATGAGCGTAGCTGCCTTCAATTCAAGGACAGACAAAAGAAAATCTCATTTGTTTACATATTTCAGTATTTGCCCAAAAGGTCCCAGGTAAATCCTTTATGGTTATCATCATAGCAGGAAGGATGCAGGCTCCTTGAGGGACCTGGGTGGGAAAATATGCAGTGGTGAGAAAGTGTGACAAATAAAGAGGAAAATGAGGCCATCCTAAGTGTGTCTTCCTCATTTCTTATCCCTAGCATCCTGGAGGCATTTGTTCATCTCCGAAAAAATTCATGTAAAGATATAATCTTGTCATGCATTGTGTGAGTGCTTCAAGTACCTCAAACAATCTAAGGAATGAGGGCTGGAGACATAGCTCAGCGGCGTGGCACC
>RJWM01029254.1:0-24666 GCA_004363535.1 Dasyprocta punctata
CCATAACACAAATGTTGAGGCGTAGAAACATTTTAGGGTCCTTATAACACCATTGGTGGAAATGCAAAATGGTATAGCCACTTTGGAAAATGGTCTGGCAGTTCTTCAAAGTAGTAAACATAGAGTTGTATGTGCATGTATGTTCACAGTAGCATTTTCATAATTGCCAAAAGGTAGAAATAACAAAATTTCTATCAACTGATGAATATATAATGATACATTCTTACAGCAGAATATTGTAAAGAATCACAGAAAAACCTGTATATTGTATGATCTTGTTTATGTTCATAATAAGGCCTTCTCTTTTAAAGATTCTGCTTTGTAGATATACAGTTCTATTCCTTACTCATTGCTGTCATCTCTGAAAATCTTTGTGACTCTCCATCTTTCCTTCTAGATATTAGACTCTGGGTCACGACCAACCAAACAACTGTCCTTGTTTTTGCTGACTTCTGCACCTCTGTGTATCACTAGTCCTACAGCCAGCTGGCCTTCAAATTCATTATTTCTTCCTCTCTCACAAATATTCTTAATTTAACTTTAACCACCACTCCTATACCCTCATTTCTGACCTCTAAAAAATTAAATGCAAATATCACAAAAATTCTTAACTTTAACCACTCCTATACCCTCATTTCTGACCTTCAAAAAATTAAATGATCACCATCTTTTCCATTTTTGTTGCTGAGTAATCTTACTACAGCAGTTTCTCAATCACATCCTTACTATTTGTCTTGGTTACTTTTAACGTGTTGCTGACACAAAACACCTGACACCCAAAATTAGGGAAGGAAAGGTTTATTTAGCTTACAGTTTTTGGAGGTTTCAGTCCACAGTCAGCTGGCTCCAAGGCAGGGTGGCATGGCACAGTACCAACACTTCAAGGCAGCAGCCAAGCAAAAAGAGCCAGAGTAAAATGGGAAGCAAGAGCAAGCTTCTTCTCCTTCCTTATATAGTACACAGGACACCCCCCCCACCCCCCGCAGCCCAGCCCTTCAAGGTGGGTGTAGCATCCACAAATCTCCTTGCCTTCCTTTGCACAAGATGAGGATGTTTACAAAGTAAGACCCCTGGCTCCCTGCTGACTCTCTCAGTTAAACTTCTGACCTTCTCAGATTGTAACAATGACCAGGTAACTGTGCTCTACACCCAGGGATGTAGAGCTGCTGAGTTACTTAATTAAGCTGCTAGACTTCTCAAGTTGACACAATGTATAAACCACAGCACTATTAATCTGTGCACACACACACACATATGCACAAGAAAGTCTTGTTTATCTAGCAAAAGAGATTTTGTAGTTATCTTCAGAACTTAGGAGGATTGCAGTATACAGAGCAGAAGAGATTGATCCATTGTAGTTCTCAGGAGCACGGTGGGGTTGACTGTGTAGTAGAGAAATCAGTTTACTCTGAATCACTGGAAATACCAGTAAGTACAACTGTCCTCGTATTGAAGTGAACTTCTGTAGATAGTAGAGTGCTTCATCACTACGTGTCTTCAAGAAAACTGGTGTTTGGCTTGGCTGAGAAGGTGTGGAACCAGGGGGTTGGTAAACTTTGCAGAAGGGGTTAGTAGGTTTTGTAGGCTAGATGGCCTCTGTTGCAGGTTTTTACTCTGCCATTAGAAGAGAACAGCCGTAGATCATACGGAAACAAATGCACATCCTTGTACTCCAGTGAAAACTGGTTTGCAGAAACGGGTGATGGGCCAGATTCAGCCGTTAGCCTGTTACTTTCTGATCCCCACTGTCAAAGATGTTCCTTCATCATCCTTTGGGGATTTATCCGAGGCCAACTGTACAGCTTCTGTGTGTCACGTAAGAGACAAAAATACATACAGGCTTTTGCCATTCTGCTTTTTGCTAAATCACTGGTATTTATCTCTTGGTTTTTTTCTTTTTTGGTGCTGGGTCGAACTCGGGTCCTTATACATACTATGCATATGCTCTGCCATTGAGCTAGACCCCCACTCCCTGCTGCTTTATTTTATGAAATGTGTAATACCTGTTACAGAAGCTCTGAGGAGGAAGGATATTAAGTCTTGTTTTATGAAATAGTTTTGGGTATGTTCCTTTCACTTATAATCATTTTGAGCAGAATATGTTAGATTTCAAAGTTTGGAGTAAAAGAGCTATCTTAAAAATTTTTTGAAAAGTCTAAAATACATATGCTTATCTGTGTTAGTGTGATTTTGTGTTTCATATTTGCTATTATTTTCTTTTAGATGTACAATACTGGTTAAGTTATTGAACAGGTTACTCATTTAGAAATCCTAAATTGTGACATTTTGAATTTTCTTTTAGCAGAAACACACCACCGTTGAGCAACCTGTCTTTTCAGTTTCAAAGCAGTCGCCACCCTTATCAGTGCCTAAATGGATTGATCCAAAGTCTGTCTGTCAGACACCAAGTAGCAATACCCTGGATGATTACATGAGCTGGTAATTACATTTGGTACCTAGTTCAGGACTCAGGATGATAAAGTAGGAATAAGATGGACTTTGAGCCCAAACAGATCTGGGGTTCAATCCTTGCAAATTGTTATTTTTCTCAGCATCATGTTTTTCATCTGTAAAACATAAAGGGGAAAGTGGTAGCCATAATATATTAGTATTATATAGGCTATTACATATTATGAAGGTTATTATAAATGTGCTATTGTCATATTTGTATTTACAACCTTAAGTCTTCTAAGGAAGCAATCCTTCTTGATAAACTTGCATTTGTCTGTTGGATACCTCTCTTACTTAGAGATTCTGTAAAGGAAGGTTAGCATTCTTAAAGTGGATAGAGGATGGATAAATATTGTCATGAGAAGTGTTGATTAGTGTGACAGATTTTTGGAAGAGGCTAGTTGTGTAGTTCACATAGTTCTGAAAGCATTCAAAGTGGTAAAACTTGAATACATAGGAATAAGGGATGAGTGAAGAAGTTGGATGGTCCGTGCTCGTTAACAGGAAACACAAGAAGTTTACAAGAATAAAGAAAGGGGTGTGGTACATCATCTTCAGCTGGTGGCTATATTTTTAATATATTTGTAATGACTCAGGTGGCAATTTAAGTCCCTGGTGTGTTTGGCTTTGTGTTTTCATAGTGTTTCTTTGATCTTAATTAGAACTGGCCTCTTTTCACAACCAGAGGATTACCTATTTAGTACAATTTTGGTGTATATTGCCTCCTTTAACTATATGTAGAATATTTTAAAGAATGATTGCTAACTACAATAATAATGTAGATGTTTCTTGTGATACTGGATTATTTATTGTTAATATTTACAGTCATCCTTTGTGCCAAATACTGTTGAAGATGTAGAACAGACAGGTAATGGGCAGTAGGCCAGGTAAGAAGCAAAGTGCCCGTGGGTGCTGAACACACTGAACAAGTTAGAGCCCGGACTCTTCTTGTGGTGTAATTGACTTTTATATATTTTCAGCAGATTATAGAACATTGTTACTCAAAAGCAGTCATAGAATCTGTACTCAATTACAAGCTTGTCTGTACCTTAAATTCTTGTAAAATAATGCTACTTATTTTAAATGCCATCTTCCTTATTTTAGTAGTAAGAGTTTCTTGTCTGACGAACAAAAATTAGCTTCACAAAGAATTTCCTTAAATAAAATAGCTGGTGATAATGTAGCTAGAATAAATACGTATCAGCTCTAACATAAAAACTCACTTGGGTTCTGTTCAAGGTAGCACTTCTAAGTTTGTATCAGCCTTTTTTAAACACATGAAAACTCAATCAGAATGTTGTTTTTTTAAATTTTAGTGTTTGGCATTAAGGGTAAAAATGATCTTTCCTAGTTTTAGAACTCCAGTTGTCAAGAGTGACTTTCCCCCAGTGTGTCCGTCATCGACCCCTTACAGCCGACTCGCCTGCTTCCAGCAGCGGCAGCAGCAGCAAGTTCCTGTTACTCCTCTGCAGAACCTACAGGTTCGAGAAGCTTTGCTTATGATGACTTATGTACAGTCAGTTTCACGTGTAGACAGACCTTTTTAAAAACAGCATCTTGGGGCGGGGATTTAGCTCAGTGGCATAAGTGCCTGCCTGGCAAGCACAAGGTTTTGAGTTTGATCCCTGGTACCAAAACAAACAAAACAAAACAACATCGCTGGGCATGGTGGCACATGCCTTTAATCCCAGCACTCGGGAGGCTGAGGTAGGAGCGTTGTGAGTTCAAGGCTGGCTTGGGCTACAGTGTGAGCAAGGCCGGCCTGAACTACATAGTGTGACCCTGCCTCAAAAAAAAAATAGAGCCAGGAGTTTGGCTCAGTGGCTTAAGCACCTGCTTGCAGGCACAAGGTTGTGAGTTTGATCCCTGGTACCAAAAAAAAAGAAAAAAAAAAAATAACAGCATCTAGTTGTTAGGAAAGGTGTAAAGAACTTTTGATAACCCCAGAAAGGTGTGCATGGTAACTTCAAGAGTTGTAGTTGCTGAAGAAGCTAATGGAGCTGTTCTTATTAACAAGGCCCAAGGATCTAGTCTGAATAGTGGAATATAATTTCTCTTATAACTGCGTTTTCCTATTTAATTCAGCACTTTGTGAACAGCTCCATTTCACTTACTAATAAAAATTCATTTGGAGAAATCTTCAAGATTTTCAAAGTTGCAAGAAGAAGAAGAGCCACTATAACAAACTGATGTTTTGGTGAGGCAGTTGCATTACTATCTGAAAAGATTTATTAGACACTCTTGGCACCAGCACCTAATATTAGTTTATAGTAACTCTAAGAGCCAACCTCGTGAACAGTTGGCCTGGGCGTAAATCTTAGCCTCACCACTCACTAGCTGTATGATTTTTCCCCCTCAGTTATGTAAACTCTTGTGCCCGTTTCATTATCCATAAAAGAGGGAGGAAAAGCTCCCTACCAATAGGATAGTTGTGAAGATTGTATTTGTTAATATGTGTAACTCTTAAAACAGCATGGCACTTAGTATATAATAAATGTTGGCAGAAATTGTAATTTAAATAAAACAGCAAAAACTAGTAATTCTCTATGAAATCAATTGATGAAAAAATTGACAGGATTGGAGTCATGGTTATTGGGCTGGGGAGAAAGGTGGGCCTGGAGTTTTAGTCTGTGATAATGAGAACTTGGGGATGGATGATGGCGATGTTTGCACAATGATGTGAATGTACTTAATACCAGGATTGTACTTGAAAATGATTAAAATGGTAAATTTTAGGTTATGTGTATTTTGCCATAATTTAAAAAAATAGATCCAAAAATTAGCTGATAGCAGGTTATTTTTTACTATGGGAAGAGTTTTGAGACAATATAATTATATAGTAAGAAGAGAGATTAGTTTAATTCAGAACACACTAATTGAGCTATGACTTGTGCCAGGCCCTGTTTGGATCAAAATCTGGCAGATGAGTCTGACGTGACAAGAGGAGGGCCTTGAAGCCCCTTCTGGAGGAGGCGGAGTCTGGAGGGAAATGGCACGAGGCCAGGCAGGATGCAGCTGGGGCTCAGGGCAGGGTGAGTGTCAGGGTTCTGATAGACCTTTTGGGTTTTTACTGAATGGGGCAGAAAGCTGTGGTGGAGATTGAAGCAAGAGAATAAACTGGTCTGCTTTGCATTTTGAAAACTCTGGCCCCAGAGTAGAGGGTGTCAGAAGAGGGTGTGGATGTCCTGTGCAGGAACTGAACCTCACACGGGCATTGAATTAGGACAAGTTAGAATTCCTTCATCCCAGCTGCTGCCAGCCCCCAGGGGAAAGGACATCAGTCTGCCTTCTTCCCTATGCAATGTTTGAATTTTAAGGAAGAACAGAGAAGACACGAAAAGGAAGGAGGCAGGGAGAACGTTGATCAAATTGCAACATACATCTCTATCAAAGCCTGATATATTCTTATGGGAAACTTATTTCATGACTTAACAGTGTCTTTCAATCCTAGAAGCTAAAAAATATTAGAATCCTGGGCGGGGTCTATGGCTCAGTGGCAGAGTGCTTGCCTGACATGTGCAAAGCCCTGAGTGATGGATCCCAGCACCACCAAAAAGAAAGAAAGAAAAAAAAATTAGAATCCTTTATCAAAAACTTTATGTTTCAACTTTCTTATTAATTTAAAATAAGTCCTCAGCACACCAGCATTTATAAGGACTTAGATCTTCCACCAGGAGGGAAGGGATGGAAGGGCAAGTTGTACGGTCCGTCAGCCGGACGTGTGCTGGGAAAGGTGTGCGATCAGGAAAGGAGTAACGCGCTGGACACCACTCGGCCCGGAGGAGGGCCCCACACGCTGGGGCTGGTGCTTGTTGGTCTCCCTCCAGCCCTCTCAGTACCTTAGCACGTTCTTCCTTCATAATATAACGCCAAAGGAGAAAAGGAATAGAGCTATAATTATGTATTTATATATGTTAGAGGTTTAAGGAAAAGAAAGATAAAAAAGTGAATTCATGAGTTTGTAAGTTGAATTTTAGACTTTATTTTCTTCTTAAAGTTTTCTATTTATGTTCACGAGTAAAAGTCAGTTAATGGAGACCTTAGAAGTTTGTCAATATATTAATTTAAGAAGTTTATTTCTTTGACTAAAGTTTGCCAAGCAAGTTCCCTTTTTAAAATAGTGTAACATGTCTCATTACTTTAAAAAAATTTTAAAATTGGGAACATTTCACTGTGATATGCAAACTAGTTTTTTAGGCATATTCTTTGAACTTTGTATATTTTAAATTTTAGATTGCAGGATCCTCAAATGAATGTATTTCAGTTAAAGGAAGAATTTATTCCATATTAAAACAGATTGGCAGTGGAGGTTCCAGTAAGGTGAGTATGTTCAATATTTAGGATACAAAAAATTTTAAATTTTTTTGTTAATTAATTAATTTTGCTTTTAGGGCCCATGTGGTTCTATAGCCAAAAAGAGTCACCTCATGCTCTGACCTCCTCCTCCTGCTCTTTCTCCTCCCCCAGTAAATTGCAGATCCTCTGGAGACCTCACTCTTAGTTCCAGTCTCAAGCCTTCCCCCCTACTGTCTGATGCTCCCAAAATTATTCTCTAATAACATTGATGTTGGCGTGGTGTGGCAAATGACCGCTCTGCATTAGCACAGGAGACTTTCACGTGACGTGAATTGGTAACATGCTTAGGGTCCTTCAGTGGAGATTTTCATTAATGGATTTGGTTCTGTTGTGTGTACGTGTGTGTATTTTCATTTCACAACGTGTTAGTAACAAAAGAGTTTCTTGAATTAGATTCTTTCCTTAGTTCATTTGAGTTCTAAATTTATATAATTCCACCTTTCCTGAAGGTGGGCATGGCAGTCCATGCCTGTAATCCCTGCACTTGTGGAGGCTGAGGCAGGAGCATCATGACATGGAGGCCGGTCTGGGCAGCTTAATTAGATCCTGTCTCAAAATTAAAGAAGGCTGAGGCTGTATGCAGCTCAGCGTGAAGACCCAAGAATCCTTTCCTGAGCGCTCATCTCCCCAAGTAGGCTTTTGGTCTGGCCGCTTCTTCCTCCCTCCCAGCAGTGTCTGTTCTCTTAATTTAGAATTCACTCTCAGATACCTGTCGTAGACATTGCACGCCACTGCACCGCTCTGTGCATATGTGCTTCCCTTTTCCATTTCCCATGTTTCCTTCTATTCTCTAGTTACATGATCAATGACAAATCAATAAAGTAGACTTGAGGTCAGATCTTAAAAAGATAATAAAATTGTATGATTCTAGTTATGGATGAAAGGTGTCTTAAGCACCATTTATAATAATTATTCTCATTCTCTTAAATGTATTGCAGTCAGATTTTTTTTTTTACTTTGTCTTTCACCAAAACAACTGTTTTTAAGATTGCTATAACCTCTTTTTTTGAGGGGGAAGGGTCTCGCTATGTAGTTCTGACTGGCCTTGAACTCAGAGTGATCGTCCTGCCTCAGCCTCCTGAGTGCTAAGATTACAGACATGCGCCACCATATTTTTCTTCGATTTAGTCTTAGCTTTGATTTTTAGGTTACATAGTTTTTCAGACAATTTGCTTGCTCGATCCCTGTCTCTCCTGGGGTTTCTCTTCCACCTGCTTCTCGGTTTTCACTCTCTCAATCTGGCTTTTGGTTTTTACTTTTCCTCACATATCTGATCCCAGGGTCCATTACCTAGGATTCTGTCCTTGCCCTCTTTTGTCTCTAAACTAACGCATTCCCTGGGTGGTGTCTTCCAGTTCTGTGGCTTTAAATACCATGTTTTGCTGACAATTTACAGCCTTGTTTTTCCAGTTCAGGTTTCACCTTTGTAGGCTTATATACCAAACTTGACTGTTCATCATCTCTTTTGAGCTACGAGGCACTTAAAACAGTATGTCCAACTATGACTCATGCATTGCAGTCTTTCCTATTGCAGTCAATGACAACTCCATTCTTCTAGCTGCTGGACCAAAACCAATTAATTAACTGGTTTTTCTTATTCTCATTACACATGCAGCCGATCAGCAAATCTTACTTGTTGTAGCTCAGACTGTCTCTGCTTTTTTGTATTTGTATTTTTGAGGCTTAGAACTATCATTCTTGCTGCATGTTTAGGCCAGTTAACAGGATTTCTTTTCAAAATGCTATCTGTTCTATCAGTGTTATTTCAAAATCAACAGTCCACTGAGCCAGAGCAAGTTCATCTGGACGTTACAGATCCTTACAGTATATTTAGGAGAACAGATTCCTTTAAAGTTAACTTTTTTTAGATTTTTGTGCAGACCTTTTTGTACTTTTTACAATTGAATATGTTGATAGCTTTCAGTTAATATGTGTATTTCTGAATATTCTCTCATCACGTGAATAGACTTGTCAACAGTAGACGCAGTGGATAATAACCACTGCTGAGGAATTGATTTGTCTATCACAGCCTTAGTCATAGTTAACACTTTTGAATGTCTTTTTCTCTACATCATTTCCCTGGCTAAGGCATACTAAGAGAGTTATGAACATATACCAAATTAAAATTACTTTTCTTATATGTTGATGGAGAAAATTTTTAAGTTTTTGAGTTATTAAATGTCCACTGTCATGTGGTTACAAACGAACTATTTATGATGTTGTTTTTTTCTTCTATATTCAAACCAGATACATGTCAGTATTTTAACCTTTAAATTTTCATGTCAGTATTTCCTTTAGAATTTTCTCAATCTAAAATTACCTCTAATATATTGTGCTAGTGGTGCATACTGAACTTTTTCTCTTTGTTGTGCTATATAGGTATTTCAGGTCTTGAACGAAAAGAAACAAATATATGCTGTAAAATATGTGAACTTAGAAGAAGCAGATAACCAAACTATCGAAAGTTATCGGAATGAAATAGCTTACTTGAATAAACTACAACAACACAGTGATAAGATCATCCGACTTTATGACTAGTAAGAATCTTTTAATTAATTAATTCAAATTTTTTGGTTTATTGAGACAAGTTTTGCTGTGGAGTTGAGGCTGGCTTTGAACTCACTTTGTAACCCATGCTGGCCTTGAACTCACAGTGATCCTCCAGCCTCAGCCTCCCAAGTGCTGGGAGCACAGGTGTGTGCCACCATGCCCTGCTTTTTTAATTTAAAAATAGAACTTTTTTGCCATAATTTTAGGTAGATACTTAGTAAACTTTGCTATAACCTAATCATTTATTGTTTTATAGCTTTTATTTTTTTAAATTGCAGTGAAATTACAGATCAGTATATTTACATGGTAATGGAATGTGGAAATATTGATCTTAATAGTTGGCTTAAGAAGAAAAAGTCCATCAATCCATGGGAACGCAAGAGTTACTGGAAAAATATGTTGGAGGCAGTACACACAATCCATCAACATGGTATTTTTGACTTTATATATGTAAAGTATTTGTTAATAGTGTCATCCTAGAGAAATATGCCTACAACTTTACTGGCACCTTTTAATAAAATAAACTAAACAATGAGAAGTGTATTTAAAGATGAAGAAACAAATCCATTTGTGTTTTGCTTTTTATTTTGTTTTGTTTTGTTTTATGGCAGTATGCCTACTAAGCTACGTTCTCAGCTCTTGAATTACATTCTGTTTTGAGATAGGGTCTTGCTACGTTGCCCAAGCTGGTCTTCAACTTGCCAGTCTTCCTTCCCCAGTCAGCTAGAGTGTTGGGATTAAAGTGTGTGCCACCATGCCCAGCAAACCCATTTCTTAAGGCACTTGTTACCTCAAAGGATATAGGACATAAACTCAAGTTCCTATATGCATAATGCAAAATGTACCTTTATCAGTGTTAATTAATCTATGATCCTTATCTCCACATGCTCATACTGTATATCTAAGACTGCATCCTGAAAATACGAAATGTTTACTTGCCTCATCCTCCTATTGCTTTTGTTACTTATCCTCTGTGAGAGTTTTTGGTTTCATTCATTCTTTCAGCAGACCCTTGCTCTTGGTTCTTTTTAAAGCTTTAAAAGGTTCTCTGACTTTTAAAATAAAACTATCGTTAACCTAGATGACTATAATTTATCTCCTCTTCGTTTTCTCTTCCTGTAAGTTCAAAGGTCACATCAAGGCTTTGGAATGGAAGTGCCAAAATACTCAACTCATACTGCTTAGTAGTTGCAGTTGCCATTCTGTCTGCTGGGCAGTGAGCAGCAGTGGGTAGCCCCTGAGGCCAGACTCATGACTTCAACTCATGGCATTATCTTTTAGGCCTTGTGTTCTTGAACAACTTATTTAAACTCAGTTTCCTTGGTTTAAAATGGATATAATAATGCTACTCACCTCAGCATTGTCATGAGGATTAAATAATCCATTATGAGTAAAAATCTTATATTGGTGACTGGCTTTTAGCACCAGGTGATATGAAAGTCTGACATATTTAATTGAGTTGACAAAGGAACCAATGTGACCTGTAGATGGTGAAATTTCTTTGTCCACAGAGTATTTTACATTGTCTTATATAATACATTTTTATTTGAAGGCATTGTTCATAGTGATCTGAAGCCAGCTAACTTCTTAATAGTTGATGGAATGCTAAAGCTAATTGATTTTGGCATTGCAAACCAAATGCAACCTGATACAACAAGCATTGTTAAAGATTCTCAGGTAAGACTCTGAGTGAATGGTCAGGCATGATACCATTGAGTTCAGCTCCTTTGCATATATGGTTCTGCCCACAGATGTGGTATTTTCACCTACCTTGTGATACAAAGGATTTGAAATCTTATAAGAGCAGATACTATGACTACAAAAAGATTCAAAACCATGGTCAATAAGATTTCAAATAGATATTTGAAATTTCAAGTAGATATTTCAAAAGTCAGATAGATACATATCCAGTAATTTTGAATGATTTTTCTACAGCTGAGATAGAGAAGCAATAGTACCTGCCTTGGTAGTCACCTTGGTCATGGTCTGAAATCGACCTGAATGTCTGGCTCAGAGTTTCTGGGTAGCAAGCAAAGAGGGAATTGCAATTACATTTTTTTCCCCCACTGTCCATGAAGTAAGATTATTTCTATTCTTCAGGAGTATAGTTTTTCCTATCACTTAAATTAGGGGGAAAATGTTTTAAGAGGGGCTTCATATTGGAAACACCACAATAAGTATTGTACTCAACAAGCATTTTTATGATAGACTATGCTGTAGCAAACTAAAGAGGTGATCCCGTGAAAGCTAAAGCAATGGCACTGAAGTGTAACTAAGGTAACCTTGATTGGCACTAAGATGGTGTGTTCCATGTAGCAGATTTCTGTTGCCAAAGAGCTTTAACCCTAGGAGCAAAACCAGGCTTTGTTAAGAGGAATAGATAGCGTGTCCTTGAAACAATTTGATTTGACAGTCATTTCTTTTTACATCCAAAGTATGACTGGACTTTGGTTTATTACAGGGAAAAAAAGTATTGAGTCTGTTTCAGCCCAGAAATGGGTGATAATCATTCTTTCAAAGTTTATCACTATTAATGAAATTTAGCCTGAACATTGGAAGGCAGATAATACTGTTTGTCCTCTGTAATTATACAAAAAGCACAGCACTCTGAAGGCAGTCAGTTTTCAAATTCTGAAACCAGTTAATTTTGCTCCAGTTGTAATTTGATCTACAGCTTAACAGTGTTGGCAGTTATTTCAGTTCTTCAAGTATATTACTGAAATCTATAATTACCCTACTTTCCAAGAATCCGACATGTGTGTTTTTAAAAATCTAAAGCAGAATGAAACATTTTCATTCATTTGTGTTTTCTGTTCCTTGGCAAATAGGTTGGCACAGTTAATTACATGCCACCAGAAGCAATCAAAGATATGTCTTCCTCAAGAGAAAATGGGAAATCCAAGTCCAAGGTACTGTAAACATTCTATTTAATGGACACCAGTAAACTTAGCACATGAATTTAAGTTCTAAAATTTCATAGACCATTACTGTACAGAGATCTTGCCTTCTTAAGTCGATTGTCATGGGATGCAATTTTACTGTTTTATTGACTTAAGACTTCTTTAATGTTATCCTTTTAATATGTTGATCCTTGTGCTCCTATCAGAAATTTCCCCTACTCCTGGTGCAGTGGTATGTGCCTGTAATCACAACATGTGGAGGCTGGAGCAAGAAGGTCCCAAGTTCAGACCCACCCTGAGCAACTTAACAACTTAGCAAGACCCTGTCTCAAAATTTTAAACAATGGACAAAGAAAAGGGGATGTAGCTCAATGTGAAGGCCCTGGGATATTTTTTAAGTTTAAAGGGAAAAAATACCAAATTAGCTCTGATTTGAACACCTGAAAATAAGATTGAATTTGATCTCCTTTGAAGGATTGTTTCCTAATTCTTCAGTTTTTTTGTGTACTATTTATAAGTTGTACATTTCCAAGTGTGACTGGAATATGTAAATTTTTCTTGTCCCAGTTTCTTTTCTACTATATTTCACCACCTTCGTGAGCTTTGTGGTAGCCTCTTTGGTGCCCCTTGTCAGGGAACTTTTGTCTGTCATGCTACTTTGGGCCCACAGACTAATCCTCCTCCTGTCTTCCAGTACTGTGACCAAGTAGATGTCAACCCACACTGTGTCCTGGGGACCCCGTGGGCCACTGCATTGAGACATATTACTGAGATGTGCTGGTTATTTACTATCACTGCTTTCTTTTTCTGTTGGTGGAGCCTTTTTTCCTTTTCCTGGTGTTTCTTATTGTTGCTTATCCATTGACTTGGCAAATTTCCTCTGTGCTTCTAGCTACATCCAATTCATTGTTTCTATTGGGAATATTCTCGAGCATTTTCTCTAGAGTTGGTTTAGCACTCACATATCTTCGAGCTGGTCTTTTTCATGTTAATACCTTATTTCTCCATCTATTTTGAAGGATAGCTTTGCTGGGTAAGTTAAATCTGGGTTGACAGTTATTTGCTTTTAGGGCTTGAAATACTTCCCTACAAGCTCTTCTGGCTTTCAGGGTTTGTGCTGAGAAGTCTTCTGTGGTTCTAATTAGTTTACCTTCATAAGTGATTCACCCCACCACCACCACCACGGCTGCCTTTAAAATTCTATTTGTTTGTTTTTCTGAATATCTGTGAATTAAATGAGGATATGCCTTGACGAGCTTTTGTCATAATTGTTTGATGTTCTGTAAGCGTCACTTGTATTTTAAACTCTTCTTAAATTTGGGAAATTTTCTTCCATAATTTCCGTGAGCATGTCAGTGAATCTATCTGTGCTGTCTTCTAGCTTCTCTGTAACTTAGCCTGTGATCAGTCTTCTTGTGGTCATCTGGATAGTCTTCTTTGTTCTCTTATTTTGTTTTTGGCTTCTTTGAACCCTTTACTGTATTAACTGTTTTGTCCTCAGTATCAGGCTCACTGTGTTCACATCAGTCATTTCTGCAGTGTGTGAGATATGGAGAAAGGGGGTTCACTTTGGAATTGAGGAAAACTTATGAGGTTATCAGAATTTGGTGATGGGGAGGACAACAAGCTAGGTAAGCTACGGAAGAGCCGAAGGCGTACAGTGGAGAGGATTGAGGAATTATCCTAGTGCAGATAGGAGGAATTGCAAGGGAGCAAAGTGTGGGGAATTTAAAAACCTGGGAAAAAGAGTTGAGATGTTTGGAAAAAGAATAAAGGAATATGTTAATAATATTGTGTTGGGGGTTTGAGGTGAAGAAACTAGGTAAAGAACAGAGATGAGGGAATCTGGACACCTATTAAATCAGAGCCAGTGAAAACCAACATACAACAGCAACAGCCTAATAAACACAAGGAGCCATAAAAGAATATAATATAACCTCATATTACTACATAACTCTAGAAACATACAAAAATTTAAACCAAAAAGTTATCCCATAAAACACAGATTAGATATTCCAATGAGACATTGTGTATATTTCCCAAATCACCTCTTGGCCAGTCTTGAGTGCTCGCACCCCAATAACTCTGATCCCCCTAATGCAATACTGAAATTAACTCAGACTCAGGGCCCCTTTCTGCCAGATTGCAGACATCTTGCTGAATTCTATCGAGCCCAAGTTCTTGGGTTAAGAACTCTTGCTGTCCCTCTCCCTGGGTATGATGACGGATTCAGCATCACTGAGTCAAGATTATATTTCTATGCAATTAATTCACCTACAGCAGTAAGAGGCTGATCCACCACAGTGGTGTCTGTCAGGGCTAGTTGAGAAGTAGCATACCTTAAGAGCCTATTTTGATCCCTTTTAGCAGTGGGAACACTGTGCTAATGTGAGCTTCCAGTCCCGCATAATTCAGGCTGACACTGGCCTCTTGGGGGAGGATCAGAGTCTGTGAAACCCAGTCCCAGCCTCTCTGCTCTCCGGCTGGCTGCAGCCTCACCTGACAGTCCTCCCCTGAGCCACTCTGGGAACTTGGAAGTGTGAAGCAGCCAAGGGGCTGCTCTGGGACCCAGGCTCAAACACCCACCCCTTTCCTACCATGGCATCCCACCAGCACTTGCTCCCCAGGGATGTGTCCTTGGGCACCTGTATCGCAGTCATTCACCACCCGTGGACTCTGGAGGGCCTCTCTGGAAGCAGTGCCTCGCATTCTTCCTGCTGTCTCTGACTGCCTAAGATTCTCCTGCTCAGGGTGGAGCTCCCCAGTTCTCCTTGAGCAGAGAGGTCCTTCGTTTCACTGTGCCTCCTGGCTGGGAGTCTGCTAGCCACGGTTGGCGACACTGCGATCTCTCCTCTGTGGCGTTGTCCACCTCTTTTGTATCTCTTAAACCTATTTTGTTCCCCTCTGTCAGTTCCCTCGTGGTTCCCATGTGCCCTCCTCTTACTTCAGTTCCTCTCCACGCTAGTTTCATAGCCTCTAGACGCTGTCCTGGCGAAGCCGAGTTGCTGGCACTCACTGCTCTGCCATTTTGTCTCCAGTGAAGCTCATCTCTTAATGAAATAACCAAACATGGAAACTAGAAAAAAAAGTCATGTACACTCACACAATTAGTGCAATTTAATTGTAATTCTATAATTGTGATTTTAAATAATGATATTCTTACATTTTATATTAAAATAAATCAACTTGTGTTTTTGTTTTATTTTTCCAATTTAGATAAGCCCCAAAAGTGATGTTTGGTCCTTAGGATGCATTTTGTACTATATGACTTATGGAAAAACACCATTTCAGCATATAATTAATCAAATTTCTAAGTTACATGCTATAATTGACCCTAATCATGAAATTGAATTTCCTGATATTCCAGAGAAAGATCTTCAAGATGTATTAAAGGTAATATTAATAGTATATGGCTATAGAAAGATAATATTTTATTTTATTTTATGTATTTATTTATTAGGTACCGGGGATCGAATTCATGACCTTGCACTTGGCAGGCAGGCGCGTACCTTCACTGAGCTAAATCCCCGGCCCTGATAATATTTTATTTTATTTTATTTTATTTTATTTATTTTTTGTGGCACCGGGGATTGAACCCACAACCTCGCGCCTGCCAGGGCAGGCACTTAAGCCACTGAGCCAAACTTCTGGCCCTAGTTTTTTCAGGCAGGGTTGTACTATGTAGCTCAGGCCAGCCTTGCGCTCGCGTTGTAGACCAAGCCGGCCTCAAACTCACAGTGCTCCTCCTACCTCTGCCTCCCGAGTGCTGGGATTAAAGGTGTGCGCCACCATGCCTGGCTCCTGATAATATTTTATATAATTGTTTGCTTAAAAGAAATAGCTGAAGGGGCTGGGGATGTAGCTCCGTGACACAGTGCCTGCCTGATGAACCCAAGATGATGTGTTCGATCACTGGTACCAAAAATAAAGAAATAGCTAAAATGATTGGAGTTGTGTAACTGGCTTAAATTTAACTAGTCTACTGAATTGCTGACCAAACTTGGTTTTAGCATGCTTAATTTACTTTGAAGGTGTTTTAAAACGTAGTGCTTAGGGATTTTGCAAAATAGTGTTTTATTAGCTGTCTAGAAATCAACTTCTGTGATTTGAAATCTGGAAAAGTATTTTATCAATGTCCCATAAAAAAATTCTTATTTCTAAAGAATAATCTTTATTTTTACAGTGTTGCTTAATAAGGGACCCTAAACAGAGGATATCTATTACTGAGCTCCTGGCACATCCGTACGTTCAAATTCAAACTTATCCAGGTACTATTTTAAAAAGTATTACTCGATCACTAACAAAAGCGGCTTGTTAATTGTAACAAAACTAAGAATGTGATTTGGCTTCTCTAAAGAAGTTGCTATTATGCCAATAGTAAAGTAAATAAAATTGCCTCTTTGCTTTCTTTACTAAATCACATTCCCCTGTACTTAACCAGGGTAGGATGTTATGATCAGTGATAAATTATAAGAATGCCAGTTATTGTTCTGGTAAATAGAATGTATTTTTAGTGGTCTTGCATTCTCTTGTTTGGTACCAGTGTGTTGTTGTTTACCTGTATTTTATAGGTAACCAAATGGCTAAGGGAACTACTGATGAAATGAAACATGTTTTGGGCCAATTGGTTGGTCTGAATTCTCCTAACTCCATTTTGAAAGTTGCCAAAGTAAGTATGTCTATTCTGTACATTAATTTTAAATAAAGCTGTATATAATTTAGTGAGTTAGGTACTTAAGTGGCTAATTCATAGAAAAGTTGGTATGATCACTGCATTAGTAATGAGGTGTATTTCTGCATTTAGATACTTAATGTGTGCTTTTTGAGATGTACAGATTTGTTTGATTCATACTTATATTTTGAATATATCACATTTCAGAATGGATTGTCATATAAGGTATCTCCAAAAGATTGCTTTCTTGTCTCAACTGGAATAAATTTAACATAGGAATCTGTCTTTTAAACTACACGTCCCATACCAATCCTTTCTTTTTCCTTTCTTTTTTTTTCTTTTTTTGGTCCTGGGAATCAAACTCAGGGCCTTACACTTGCCAGACAGGTGCTTGTGCTGCCGAGCTATATCCCCAGCCCCTCAATACCATTCTTAACATAGCTTTTGAATTAATGTCGTCTGTTAAGCTATACAGAAATTTTTGTAATATATAATGGATTATGTAAAGCTATACATAGCAATTATAAATTTCCCAAAGCACATGTCTCAGGCATTTCAGCCTCCCAATACCTGTTTATATTTATGTGTGATTTTTTGATTTCCATTTCATCACACCAACTACTCATTTCTAGGACTTCATGAATGCTCAAGTTCAGTTATCAAGCAATTATTAGTTATACATTTCAGTTATAAAATTATGGGAGCTTGAAGTAACATCATGCTTAGCTCTCTGGATAGGAGTAAAGTCAATTTAAGTTGCCAAGTGCTTAGACACATTTCTACTGGAATTTGTTGTATGTTCACTATTGTAATAATGTGCATTCAAATGGTATAGTGTGAGTTTTCTCTTAAATTTTTTTCAAGTGCCGATGGCCAGTCGGTGGCTTTAGGAGTTAAAGTTGGGCAAAGTCTTCTATAATTGCTCTGTTTCATATTTTCATGTTTTAAATTTATACTGGCATATTCAGAACTTTTTATAAATAAAGTTAAAGTGGGTTAGTCACCTGTATCACTGAGGTTATGTATTCCTTGAGGGCAAAGATACCTGTCTTTATAAATTCATTGTTAGATGAGCCTTCAATCTTCTTGATATTCTTAAAAACATAAGCTTTAATGTACGTTTGACTACTCTGTCCATGGGTTCCACATCCAGGGATTTAATCAACCATAGATCAAAAACATTTCAAATTTTAAAAAATATTGCCTGTTTACTGACAACAATTTATATCACATTTACATTGTATCATGTATTATGAGTAATCTAGAGATAATTTTAAGTATGTAAAAGGATGGTGTATGTGTGTGCAAATACTACACCACTTCACATAAGGTTCTGGAACATCTGTAGATTTTGGTATCTGTGGAATGGGTGTCCTGGAATCCCATAGATAAAAAGGATGACTGTAGCTAATCATACTTACATACATAATACTTTTTTCCCCTGTAGTACTGGGAATCTACCCAAGGTGCTATACCATTAAGCTACATCTGCTGCCCCTTTTAATTTTTGTTTTAAGACAGGGTCTTACTAAGTTGCCCAGCTGGGACTCAAACTTGCAGTCCTTCTGCCTCAGCCTTCCAGAGTGCTAGGATTACAAGTATATGCCACTCTGCCAAGTTTATAATCTTTTTTAATGTCTTACATTCATTTTAACTACATCATCTGAAAATACAAAGTGTCCTAGTTTACACATAGGAATTTAAGAAAAAGAAAACAGTTCAAGAAAGCCTTGAAGATTTATACACATGCTTATTAACTACATTTTATTTCTTTTACACAAAGATTGAGCTACATTCCATGATACCTGATTCTTAAGGCCAACATAGATGTTTAAAACTCTTATCTTTCGTCATTTATACCATAATTTTCCAACTATATTAACAAATTACTTTATTATATTTAGAATATGTGAAGTTACCTTTACTAAACTGATAATGCATTCAACTAAAATATTACAAAAGACATATGTGTTTCTAATTTCAGACTTTATATGCACGCTATAGTAGTGATGAAAGTCATGATTCCTCATCATCTAAGACTTTTGAAAAAAAATGGGAAAAATGATACACAGATACTCGAACTGTCAAATAACACTATAAATATAGATAGACTGTTACACTGTTGATTCTCCGTGGAAATCTACTCATGAAAACAACTTCATTCAGAAATGTTATCAGCAAAAAGAATGCAGTAATTATCCTCAAAAGAAAACTATAAAATAACCACTAGTGGCACTTTATATATTAAACTGTAGAATTGTTTTTTCTGTTTTATGCTTTCCTGTAAAGCTAATCTATTTGATAGCATTCACACTTGGAAGAATGGGTGAGCAACTGAAATATATTTTGAAGATCTATGTAAATAAAACTTTATAGCATAAAGTAACACCAAAATTTCGAAGTTGTCCAGTTATTTTCTTCAGGCAAATACATCGTTGGCAGGGTAACAGAATTCTTAGTATAGAAAAATTGTCTTAAGGGAAGATTTAAGAGACCTTCGTAAATGGACTTTGAAAACAAAACACCCAAAGGTTTTGAGTTCCTAGATTTCCTCATAATTTATGACATCATAGTTTTAGTGCTGCATGTGGCTTGTTTCACACTTTGATCCACATCATACTTAACTGTTTTTCATGTTTAGAGTGGAATGCTGAATTCTGCCACAGAAGCTGTGTAGGAGTGTAGGACCTGCCCTCATGGAATGCCTTGTTTGTTAATGGGTAATTGTAAATATGACCCTGGACGATGTTTGTTTGGCCCTGCTAGGGTTGGAACCCAAGATCTTCCACACAGTAGGCAATCTACCACTGAACTACATCCTCAGCCACACCCAAAGTCTGAATCTAATAGTTTAAAGATGTCGATTGAATATCCCTAATATGAACATCCAAAATTTTGAGAGCCAGCATGAGGCAGTATACAGTAAATTTTATAACTGACCCCATGTGCACGACTACAGTCAGAACACAGGCACACTGAAAGTACTGTATCAAATTATCTTTGGGTCATGTGTATAAAATATTCTCGAAACATAAATTTGTGTTCAGAGTTGGCTCGCATCCCCATGAATTTCATGGCATATGTGTGAATACTCCAAGAGCAGACTAAATCTGAAACACTTGCAGTTCCAATCATGTCTACCAAGGGATGCTCATCAGCCTGTATTATCATGTAGCATTCTTTTTCTCAGTTTTTTAAAAAGATTTTGATAGACTTCTTTTAAAGCAGTTTTAGATTCACAGCAAAGTAGAGCATAAAGCCGAGTTGCCTTGTATGCTTGTGTTCATTCATAGATACCCTCCTTCCACATCAGCTGTCCTTAGACCAACATCCACAGCTGCTCGTTAGTTATAATCCCTGAACCCACACCAACATATCATTATCCAAAGCCTGTGGTTTATGTTAGGTTTCAATCAGTACCGTACATTCTATGGGTTTGAACGTATTTAATGACGCATATCTATAGAGGGTGGTAGAAAACTACAATGAGTGTTTTTCTTTAATTTTAAAAATTTATTACAGTAAAAGACATTGCCATCCATACCCCTCCAAATACTCTTCATTGCTTTGAATACATATATCCTATCATTTTTGCTACTTTAAAAGCAGTTCTGGAAGTCCTCTTTCATGAATGTCTTTAGTCGTGCACTGTGATGGTTTTCTCCACGTCCTGAATTTCATAGTCATTTTTACTATGGGAAGGAGTCAAAAGTCAGGTGGTGCCAGATCTGGTGAGTAAGGTGGATGAGGGCACACTAATGTGTATCAGGCTGCCTTCCTGCTGAGTGGAACTTGGCAACAGTATTCGCCATTTTTGATCACATCTGAAGACACTCATGAAAGAGTGTCATCTAATAGAAGTGGCAAGAGTGATGGGATAAATGTGTCTGAAGCAAGAGTATTTTAAGGTGAATGAATGGCAATGTGTCTTTTACTGTAATAAAGTTTTTTAATTTAGACCTTCATCGTATTTTTTGACCACCCCTTGTTCCATGATATCAGACGAAATCATTTTGCTGCCCCAAGAATCCTCAATGCTTGGTCTACTTACGCTTCCCCCTCCTCAAACACAAACCTTGGAAACTACTGGTCTTTTTACTGTCTCTTTATTTATTTACTTATTTATTTATTATTTTTTTATTTCTCAGAAATGATATAGGTAGAATCACATAGTGAAAGAAGCCTTTTCAGATTAGCTTCTTTCACCTAGTAATAAGCATGTGAGGTTTCTTCGTGTCTTACCTTGGCTTCATAGTTCATTTCTTTTTAGATTCTTTTACTGTTCCACTGTGTGGATGTTGCTGTGTCCATTTATCCATTTATCTACTGTCTTAGTTACACTTTGTCACTGAGACACAATCCCCGCTACTTGCAAAGTAGAGGAGAGGTTTATTTTGGCTCACATGTCCTTCTGTACTAAGCTAGCTCAAAGACAGGATGACATAGCAGAGGGTCATGGCCAAAGAGAGCTGTTCACATCATGGTGGCCAGGAAGAAAGAGTCGAGGGAGGAGCTGGGGAGGGAGATAGACACTTCTGGGCATACCCCCACTGACCTGTCTCCTAATTAGTAAGCTTAACTTAGACTTCTGTAAACCTCATAGAACAGGCATAGTAAAATCCAACCTGGAAGTTAGAAATTATCCTGCAACTACCTGTTGAAAATGCTGTTAATTTTTGAAAAAAATTATCTCAAAATTAATGTATATATAACCTGTTTTTAAAAATGCTTGTCATGGTTATTTGTGGACTGTGTGGGGAGAGAACAAGGCAGCATCAAGAAGCAAACCCTCCCTGTGAACCAGTGCCATGCGCAGGCCATCGCCAGTGTGGGGCAACCAGACCCCATCCTCTCCCTGTGAGTCAGCGCCATTCATGGACTAGGAGAAGAGAACAAGCCCTCATCAAGAAGCAAGCCCTCACTATGAACCAGTGCCATGCACGGGCTGCTACTGGCAGGGGGACAGCCAGACCCCAGCCCCTTCCAGTGCACGGGCTGGGCTAGCAAACAAGAAGAATCAGTCTCTCCCTGTCCCCCACACCAAGCGACCAGCTGATCCAGAGAAACACAGGCTGCAATGATAGCTACTGAGGTGAAAAGCAAATTAATGCTTGTGGTATTTTGGTGTTTCACTGACCTTGCAGGTCTAGGGCCAGTGGTCTGATCATTTGTTTAGAGGATAGTGGTACGCAGTGTGGCATCTAGGGGGGATCTCCTTCTGAAGGTGGTGGCCATTGTTGATTCCTTATTGTCTTGTTTTGAAGTCCTGTATCATTTTCATTGTTTTGTCTGGTTGGGTTTTGTCCTTTTGTTTTATTCGATTTTGTTATATCTGATGGCATGACAAATTGTTTCAAAGGTAGCAAGATATATTATGGTGGCCATTTTGAATTTACTATTGTCTTGTTTTGAAGTCCTTTATTGCATTCATTGTTTTGTTTTTATTGTTTCTATTCTATTCTGTTGTGTTTGATTTTTACTATGTCCAAAGGTATCTGCCGCTATTTTGAAGACAACAAGAAGCATTATGGTAACTACTGTTGATTTTGTAATGTTTTGAAGTCCTGTATTACTTACACTGGTTTGTTCTGATTGGTTTTATTCATTTTATTTTCCTTGGTTTTATCCTTTTTAAAATTAAAAAAAAAATGCGTGTCGTGTTAGCATTATATCTTCTCCCATGAGAAAATTTCACAGTAGTACCTGTGGATCTATAATAAATAACAATCTGTAAATATCGCTGTTTGTAAGGGCAAGGACTATTGTCTAACAGGTGCAGTGATGGAACCCAGCAGAGACCTGCTTGTTTCTCTGACTGGCTGTTAGATTAACTGCTACCACAAGAAATGAATTTTGCCACATGGGCCATGCTCAAGAACAGTCAGGACTCTACACCATCCTGAGGTTAGGCAAGATAAAGAGGAGAGGCTCTTTGTTTCACAAGAGTGTGCTTGTACAGTGGCTTCTATAATACAGCTGTCTCCAACTCTTCACTGATTTGTATCATGTTTACCCAGAAATACTGTTGCAGACATGCACAGTTGGTAGGCGAACGTACAACTTTCCAAAGCTAATGAATACTACATGCAATTCAATTTTCAGCCATAGGTTGGTCCCAGAATTCTTCATTTCTTTCTTTTTTTTTCTTTTTTCTTTTTTTTTTTTTTTTGCGGCACCGGGGATTGAACTCACAACCTCGCGCCTGCCAGACAGGCGCTTAAGCCAATGAGCAAAACTCCTGGCCATTTTCTATTTTTCTTAATTGATAAATCTTCATTTATCTTCATACTTGTGGAACACACAAGGCGAAAGTCTAAAGTAGTATTTAATGGGTGCGCGTATACTTGATTGTTGCCAAATTAGTCTTAAAACTTAAGCGATTTTTGTTGCCATAATAATTTGCCATATTTCCATTGAGGGTTACTATTCCCATTAAAATAACACATTCCACACTAGGAAAAGTGCCTATTTCCATCCAATATGCAGACAAGCCTAATGTTTCCTGTGGGTAGGCGTTGGCATTAGGCTTTAGATTTTTTTAAGATAAGGTTTCACTATGTAGTTCAGGCTTGCCTGGAACTTGTAGCAGTTCTCCTGCCTCAGCCTCCCAAGTGCTGGGATTACAAGCATGTGCCACCACACCCAGTTTAGGACTTGACGTTTCTTAAGCAGCCTGGAAGACCTTGTACAAGAAAGCAGTTTTTTTGTAACAACATGCTTAGAGTCAGGAAGAAAGTATTTCTGTGATGAAATGCCGATCACTGAATGTAGATTTACAAGCCCTGAAGTATGGTATGACTAAGACTAACCAAGATTTGAGATGAACTCAGAATTCATGTCCATGTTTAATCAATTGCTCAGTATCTCTACTTGTACACGTGGCTTTTTTTTAAAAACCTTTTTGTAGTACTTGGGATTGAACCCAGGGCCTTCTCACTGAGTTACTGTCTCAGCCCTTGTTTTAAAACTATTTTGAAGCCGGGCGTGGTGGCGCACGCCTTTAATCCCAGCACTCGGGAGGCTGAGGTAGGCGGAGTGTTGTGAGTTCGAGGCCGGCTTGGGCTACAACGCGAGTGCAGGGCTGGCCTGAGCTACATAATGCGACCCTGCCTCAAAAAACCAGGGCCGGGAGTTTGGTCCTGGCAGGCGTGAGGTTGTGAGTTCAATCCCCGGTGCTGGAAAACAAACAAACAAAAAAAAATATTTTGAGATAAATCTTGCCAAGTATCCCTGTCTGAGCTAGAATTTGAAATCCTCCCACCTCAGCCTCCAAGAGTGTTGGAGTTACAGGCATGCGCCAGCATGCGTGGCTGACTTTTCTTAATATTAGAGGCCCAGGATATTGCAACAGCTGGGCTTGCCTGCTCAGAACCCCCGAAGCTCCAGCTCCTCTCCACCCTGGAAAAGCTCACTGGACTTTTGGCTTTGGGGCAGAGTCACCTGCCCAGCTTTCTAAAAGCATTCATGCCAGGTGTGATGGTGCATGCCTCTAATCTCAGCATTTTCAAATCTGAGGCAGGACAATTGCTGGGAGTTCAAGGCCAGCCTAAATTACATACAAGACCTTTTCTCAAAACAAATTTAAAAGCATTCATGCTAGCTGAGACACCAAATAAGAAGAGCCCCTGCCCTGGCCATCCTTGAATAAGACAGGCTGGAGAAGAAGCCCATGCAGGTCTTGGGAACACGCTGACTGGCAGGTAGTTCTGGTTCTCAGGTGTCTGGAATGCAGGGTGG
>RJWM01029255.1:0-24659 GCA_004363535.1 Dasyprocta punctata
TTTTTTCTAGAAGTTTAAGGTTCATGATCAAGTTGTTTATTTGTGCTTTCTCTGTTTTCCTGAAATGGGTATTTACTGCTATAAATTTCCCTTTTAGGACTGCTTTCATTGTGTCTCATAAGTTCTGGTGTGTTGTACTGTCATCATTTAGATGTAAAAACTGTCTAATTTCTTCTTTAATTTCATCTGTGACCCAGATGAAACTATTTAATTTCCACATGCTTATGAAGTTCTTGTGGTTTCTTTTACCATTGATTTCCAACTTCATTGTACTATGCTTGGATAATATGCATAGGGTAATTTCAATTCCTCTGCATTTACTTAAGCATGTTTTATGAGCTAGTATGTGGTCTATCTTGGAGAATGTCATGTGTCCAGATGAGAATGTTTATTCTGATGTTGTGAGATGGAACTCTGTGGGGCCATCTACTAAGTCCATTTGCTCAAAAGTTTGGTCAGTTCTAATATTTCATTGTTGATTTTTTGTCTAGTTGATCTGTCTTGTTGTGACTGTGGAGTACTGAGATCCCCAAATACAGTTATACAATCTTATTAGTGCTCTTTTGATTTTTCATGACTGTTAATATTTGTTCTATATTATTGAGTGTACTGATATTTGTTGCATATATATTTATGATTGTTATCTCTTTCTCTTGGAATGTTCCCTTTGCAAGGATGTAGTGACCTTCTTTATCTCTCTTAATCAATCTTGTTTTGAAATTCACTTTGGCTGCAAATAGAATAGCTACTCCTGCTTTTTTCTACATTCCTGTCACATGGAGCATTGTTTTCCACCCTTTGACTTTTAGTCTATGAATTTCTTTTTGAGTTAAATATGTTCCTTGTATGCAGCATATTGTTGGATCTTGCTTCTTTATCCATTCTGCCAGTCTGTCTTCTGATTGTTGAATTGAGACCATTAGCACTGATGGTTATAAGTGATATGTAATGACTTATCCTTGTCATGTTTTTCCTGTTGTTAGCTCCCCGTCTTTTTTACCCTTCCCTCTGTTTAATTGTTTGCCTTGCCTGATGGATTTGTTCTGTTAGGGTTCATGGAGTTGTAGGTCTTTTTAACTCTTTCTGGAACATTCTTCAAAACATTTTGAAGTGCTGGTTTGGTGGTCATAAATTTCCTCAAATGTTCTCTGTCATGGAAGTATCTTATTTCTTCATCAGTTTTGAAACATAGTTTTGCAGGGTACATCAATCTGGATTGAAGGTTGTTTTCCTTTACAACTTGAAATACTTCACTGCAAGCTCTCCTTGACTCAAGAGTTTGTGCTGAGAAGACAGTTGTGATTCTGATGGACTTTCCTTTATAGGTGATATGCTTTTTTTCTCTAACAGCTTTTAAGATTCTCTTCTTGTGTTGACTTTCTGGAATCTTAACTATGGTATGCTTGACTGTAGATTTTTTTGATCATGGCTATTTGGAGTTCTATATGCCTCTTATCTGTATGCAAAATTCTTTTTCTTTACCAAGGAAGTTTTTTGCCATGATATCTGAGAATATATATATATATATATATATATATATATATATATATATATATATGTAATTTGCGGTATCTTCTGCTTTTTCACCAACTCCAATTAATCTTAAATTATTCTTTTTTGCCTCATCTAGCAGCCACTGGATTGACTCCTCATGGACCCTTACTATTTTTGAGAAATATGGCTTTTCATGATCACTAACTGAGAGTCTGTCTTCTATATCTGAGATCCCATCCACACATTGGATTAATCTGCTCAAATACTTTCAGTGGAATTTTTATTGTCCTGGATATCTGCTTGAATCTGCCTTATGGATTTCATTTATTTCCTATGCTAAGCATTCATGGCTTCCATAATTTTCTTAAGATCACCTATTTTTTTTTTCTGTATCTGCTCTAGAGTCACTAAGCATGGTCTTCATTGTGGACACCATTTCTACAGTTACTTGAAAAATTATTTCTGATTTGATTTTTTGTCAGAGTCCCACTCAATCGGTTTGTTTTTACCACTTCAGAGAGGCCAGGTTGGAGGCTTTGGATTGTCTCACCTCATTGCCATCTGGGTTTGCCTTTGGTGAACTGGATGTCAGTGGTTGTATCTTGTTTAAGTGTCTTCTCATTTTGTTTTCTTTTAGTTTAATTCCTGGGGTGATACTTATAAAGTGCCTATGGTGGGTTGCTTTATTGTTAGTTTTTAGAACCCTTAGATAATGATGACTTCTCCAAGGTATCTTTCAGGTGTAGCTGGTTTTTGGATTTTGAGTCTGTTGGAGGATCCTACCTGTTCAATTTGTTGGAGATGAGAAGTTGTTGCTTGTTTGACCCAGTCCCTGGTTCTTTGGCACTGTGCCATAGTATTTTCTGTGACCCTTATTAGGTAATCTCAGTCATGGATTATCAGGGCCAACAGTCATTTAGAAAAATTGTGTGTCTTTTGGCCATAGTGGTACCAATAGATGGAAACACAGCCTAGAAAATTGGGAACTGAGATAACAATTAATTTACCACCTTTAAACTTATGAAGTAGATTTTCAGTTATGTAACAAAATGTAAAACAAATCAGAAAATCATATACACTATACAAGTCTTTAGTATGTCAATTTTGACCCAAGGGTTAAAATTTAAAATGGGTTAAGGGTCAGGTGTGGTGGCGCACACCTTTAATCCCAGCACTTGGGAGGCTGAGGTAGGAGGAGCGTTGTGAGTTCGAGGCCAGCTTGGACTACAACGCGAGCGTAAGGCTGGCCTGAGCTACACAGTGTGACCCTGCCTCAAAAAACCAGGGCCAGGAGTTTGACTCAGTGACTTAAGTGCCTGTCTGACAGGTGTGAGGTTGTGAGTTCAATCCCCGGTGCTGCAAAAATAAATAAATAAATAAAAATAAATAAATAAAAATAAAAATAAAATAAAATGGGCTAAGGAAAAAATAGAGAAGTGGATGGAGAGAAAGAGATTAGAATTAAGTTTGGAAGACAAGGGGACATCACAATACCTTTGGGAAACTGGTGCAGAAGACTGGAGGGAAAGAGAGAAGAGATAAAAGAACAGAACAGAACCACAACCACAAAGAGGCTAGAAACCACATTCAGACTCAGAAAAACAAGATCAAACAACGAAGGAGAAATTTAAGAAATGAAGAGCAAAGAAAAACACAGTCACCACCACCACAACAAAAAGCAAATGAGAGAGACAGAGAGAGAGAGCGAGAGAGAGAGAGAGAAAAGAAAAGAGAATAGCCCACTTCCAGTTTTGTCTTTGCTGTGACTGGTAGACAATGTGTGGAGATGTGGAGACAGAGTCCAGATTCATGCCAATCTATCCCAGCAAGCAAGCAGCAGCTTTTTGGCAGGATAGTGGATAATCTCAGTGAATCTGCACTTTCTGGCAAAGACTAATTTGACCTGCAGACATCTGTGAACCTTCTGTGGGCTTGAGCCCACCTGAGAGCTTCTAGATAGAGCCAGCTGCAGCTCTTAGTTCTGAGCTCAGTTGGCCCCTCTCCTAGATGGCTCCCATCCAATTGTTCTCTCCCACAGGACAGCTGAGCCCTCAGCACTCACCACCAACTGGTGCAGTCCTTCACACCCACAGGTCTCCTCCACTGCTGCATCTCTCTGTGGAGGCCTCTCGGGTCACAGCCATCATGGTGTGTCCACAAGTTTGAATTATTCCTCTCGTACAGTGTGTCCCATCTTGGGGAGATGGCACTGCTGACTACCTCCTTCATTGAAGTTTCTCTCTTCACTCTCTCTGTTGGCTTCAATTCACACTTGTTCTATCTTGGTCCAGGGGACCCACTTCCTTTCTTCTTGTCTTCCTCACATTGCTATGTTCCAGCATCTGCATGGTGACTCTCAGAGAAGCCTTTTCTGTTCTGCTTACCACTATTCCATCTTGGTGCTCCCTCTATAATTTGCATTTCTTGAATGAGGAGAGATGTTCAACATTTTTTCATATATTAATTGGCTGTTTTGTATTTCTCCTTTGAGAAATGTCATTTCATTTGCCCATTTTTTCATTGGGTCTTTTATTTTGAGGAGTTTAATTTTTTTGAGTTCTTTATATATTCTAGATATTAATTCTCTGTCTGAGGAATAGGTGTTAGAATTCTTTTCTTTCCATATGTTGTCACTGTTGCTTGTTTCCTTTGCTGTGCCAAAACTATTTAATTTGATATGATCCTATTCATTGATTCTTGGTATATTTCTCTGCAGCTTGGATTCTGTTCAGAAAGTCCTTCCCTATGCTTATATCTTTTAGAATTTTACTATTTTATCTTCCAGTATATTGTTTCTATTTTAATATTTAGATCTTTGACCATTTTCATTTTAGTTTAGTACAGTGAGATACGGGTCTAGCTTCAATCGTCTCCATGTGAATAGTCAGTTTTCTTAGCACCATTTGTTAGAGGCTGTATTTTCTCCAGCATATGTTTTTGGACTCTTTTATTAAAGATTAGATGGCTGAATATGCCTGAGGTTGTTTTTGCATCCTCTGTTTTATTCTACTAATCCACATATCTGGTTCCTCCTCCCAATATAATGCTATTTCTATCATTGTAGCTTTATAATATAACTTGATATCTAGAATTCTGATGCCTCCTTCTTTGCTGTTGTTACCCAGGGTGCTTTTACTATTCTGGGTATTTTTTTTTAATTCATATGTAAGTATTGTTTCCTCCAGTTATGCAGGGAATGGTACTGGTATTTTGACTGACATTCCATTACATTTCTGTAATGGTTTTGCAAGTTTGGCCATTTTGGCAGTATTGGTTTTGCCTTTTCAGAAACAGGGGATATCTTTCTTTTTTCTGATGTCCTTTTATCTCCTTTTTCAGAGTACTACAGTTTTTATGGTAGAGGTCTTTTACTTCCTTGGCTAGGTTAATTTCTAAGTAATTAATTTTTATTGATGCTATTGAGAATGGTATTGCTTTCCTAATTTCTTTCTTAGTGAGTTCATTATTGCTGAATGTGAATGCTAAGAATTTGTGTGTGTTGATTTACTATCCTGTTATGCTACTCACTTTGATTATGAATTCTAGTCTTGGTGGACTTTTTTGGTTCTTCTATATAGAGGATTATGTCATCTGCAAATAATGATAATTTGTCATCTTCCTTTCCTATTATCTCTCTTTTATTTCTTTATCTTGTCTGATTGCTCTGGCTAATATTTTGAGTACTATGTTGAGCAAGAGTGGTGATAGTAGGTGTACTTGTCTTGTTCCTGATTTTAGTGGGGAGACTTTTAGCTTCTTCTCATTTATTATGGTGTCCATTGCCTTATTGTAATGACTTATTGGATTGAAATAAGATAAGGTTCTTCTATACCTATTTTCTTCAGAGGTTTCTTTTTATGAATGGATGCTGGATTTTGTCAAAGGCTTTTTCTCCATCTATTAATATGATAGTATGATATTTGTCCCTGCTTCTATTTGATGCATTAGATTTATTGATTTGCATATGTTGAACTATCTATGCTTCTGGGATGAGGCTTACTTGGTCATGATGATTGATTTTTTTGATGATTTTTTGCATTCTGTTTGCCAGTGTCTTGTTGACAATTTTTGTGTCTGAGTTCATTAAAGAAGTTTGCTGGTCATTCTCTTTTACTTTTATTTTTATTTTTTATTTTAAGGAGAATAAAGCAAAACAAAACAGAATAAAGCAAATCAGAACAGAACAATGCAAGTGATACAGGACTTCAAAATAAAACAACAGGAAATCAACAATGGTTACCATAGTGTCTCTCGTTTTCTTCAAAATAGCTGTCCATACCATCACACACAATAAAATAAACAAAACAAAACCAATCAAAACAAAAGAATGAAAGCATTATAGGACTTCAAAACAAGACAAGAGGAAATCAACAATGGCTACCATAATTTCTCTTGCTGTCTTCCAAATAGCTGTTCACACCTTCACAGATAATAAAATCAGACAATACAAAACATACTAAAACCAATTAAAACAAAAGCATGAAAGCATTTCAGGGCTTCAAAACAAGATAACAGGAAATCAGCAATGGCTACCATAATGTCTCTCGTTTTCTTCAAAATAACTGTCCATACCATCACACACAATAAAATCAAACAAAACAAAATGAAACCAATCAAAACAAAAGAATGAAAGCATTATAGGATTTCAAAACAAGGTGATAGGAAATGAACAATGGCTACCATAATGTCTCTTGTTCTCTTCAAAATAGCTGTCCATACTGTTACACTTAATAAAATCAAGCAAAACAAAACAAAACACAGCAGAATAAAACCAATCAAAACAAAAGAATGAAAACATTTTAGGACTTCAAAACAAGATAATAGGAAATCGACAATGTCTACTATAGTATACCCCATTATCTTCAAAATAGCTGCCCATATCATCAGACAGTAAAATCTAACAAAACAAAACAGAATAAAACCAAACCTAACACAATTATGAAAATGATATAAGAATTCAAAACAAAATAATAGGAAATTAACAGGGGTTACCCCTTTCCCTTGTTAGGCATTTCCTCCCCTGTCACTTTCTTATCTATTGTGCTTTTTGAATTCCACTAACTCCTTCAGGTTTTTATGCTAGGGAGATAACTCAGTGTTCACCAGTATTAGTCCAAACCATTTCATCCATGAGCATGATCTCCAGTTGCATCCATTTACCTGTAAGGGCCTTGAGATTATCCTATTTTATAGCTGGATAACTTTCCATTGCATGAAAATACCATATCTTTCTTATCCATTCTGTGGTTGATGGGCAAGTTACCCTTGCTTTTTCTCTGGTCTCCTGTCTCGTGGAACAAGTGTTTTCTCTCCTTTGATTTTCAGTCTGTGAATTTCCTTTCAAGTTAAATGTGTTTCTTGCATACAGTATATTGATGGATCTTGTTTCTTGATCCCCTCTCCCTGTGTTTCTCTTTATTGGTGAATTGAGGTCATCTACATTAATGGCTACAGCCAGCATGCATTGGTTCATCTCTGCCATGCTATCCTCTTGCTGTTGGTCCTCCACTTGTTCAGTTTCCTGTCCTGTTTGTGGTCTCTGTCTGTTGCTGTTGCTGGAACCATGATCACTTTTATCTCTCTCTACAGTATCCTTCAGTGCTCTCTGTAGGGTTGGTTTGGTGGTCATGAATTCCTTCAGTTGTTCTTTATCATGGAAGTACCTTATTTTTTCCATCAATTTTGAAAGAAAGTTTTATAGGGTACATCAGTCTGGGTTGGAAGTTGATTTCCTTCAGGATTTTAAATGCTTCACTCCAAACTCTTCTTGACTTGATGATTTGTGTTGAGAAGTCTGTCACAATTCTGATTGGTTTTCCTTTACAAGGCATCTGTTTCTTTTCTCTAACAGCTTCTAATAGTCTGTTCTTGTGCAGAGTTTCTGGGATCTTGATTGTTATATGTCTGGGTGTAGATTTATTTTGGTTATGACTAGTTGGAGTTCTATATGCCTTACTTATCTGTATGTCAGATCCTTTTCCCATTTTTGGGAAGTTTTCTGCCATTACTTCTGTAAATAGTCTTTTCATGTCATTTGTGTTGACCCCTGCTTTTTTGCTGATACCTATCACTCTTAAATTATTTTTCTTTGCATCATCTTGTAACCATTGAATTGTTATTTCCTGGTTTCTTGTTATTTTTAAGAGATCTTTCCTTTCATGGTTGCTAGATGTGATCCTGTCTTCAGGGTCTGAAAGTCTATCTTTAGTCTCTTTCAAGCTGTTTTTCTAGCTTTCAATCGACTTTTTATTTCCTGGATATCTCTTTGAATTCTTTCATGCATTGTAATTCCTTCCTATATTGTTCATTCAAGGTTTCCATCACTTTCCTATGCTCCTCTTTTGTATCTATGTCTTCTTTAGATATGCTCAGCAATTCTTTGATTATGTTTGTGATTTCTTTTTTTTATCTGAGACATTATTTCTGATCTGATTACTTTTACAGTCTCATGAAGTTGTCTTTACTTCAGTTGCTATCATCTCAGCGTTTCCCAGTGTGCAACTTCTGTTTTCTTCCATGAATGTATCTCTCAGACTTGTTCTGTGTGGGCTAGAGGTCTGAGATTGCCTTTTTCTCCTTTGTCTTGACATTCTCCTGAGTTCCTCCCAATAAGCCAGTTATGGGGTCCAAGGCACTTCCCACATTGTCTGCACTTCCATGGTATGGGGGAATAGGACAGGCACCTGAGTTTCTCTGACCCCAGGTTCCCAGGGAGTTAACATGGCATGAGGCAGGCTTCTCTAGACCCGTGTAGCTACACTGAGGCTTCCCCAATGGCCAGGGGTGTGTGGTGGCAAGGATGCTTCTGTCAGCCTGTGTGTCTACACCAGGACTTCCCCAATAGTGCAGACACACAGGGGTGTGTTTGTCTGATTCTCCCAGTGGGCGCTGTCTGTCCAAAAGAAGCAAGGGTCTCCAATGGTGGCCTGTGGTCACATGGATCATATCTGGCTGCATCTCCCTACCCATGCTGGCTACTTGCAGGAAGCAAGCTTTCCAAATATTGGCAATGGGTGTGCAGGGGTGAGTCTGGCTGCATATCCCTGCCTGCACTGGCTGCCCACAGGAAGCAAACTTTCTGATGGTGGCAGCAGGTATGCAGGGGTGGATCTGGCTGCCTTTCTGGACCCACACTGGCTCTATTCTCTTTTTTCTTGAGCCCTTTTCTAGTTTTGGAATGAGGGTAATGCTGGATTGGGTCGTTTTCTGATTTTGGAATCAGTGTATGGCTGTCTTCCAAAATGACTTTAAGAGTACTCCTTTCCTTTCATTTTCATGAAAGACTTTAAGGAGTGCTGGCATTAGGTATTCCCTGAATTTCTTGTATAATTTGGTGGTGAATCCACTGAAACCTAGGTTTTCTTAATTGGTAGCTTTTTTTTTTAACTTCTTCAATTTTATTGTCTGATATTGGATTACTTGTTTCAGTTTTGGTAATTCATATGTATCTAGAAACCTATCCATTTCTTCTGGGCTTTCCAATTTATTAGAGTACAGGTTCTCAAAGTAGCTACTAATAATCTTATGGATTTGGGCAGTATCAATTGTGATTTCTCCTTTTTCATTTCTGATTGCATTGATTTGGGTCTTTTTGCAGGGGATAAAATTTCCTAAATGTTTGTGTATTTCATTTATTAAAAGAAATATTTCTTCAATTCCTTGATTTTTTTGTGTCTTTTTCTAGTCTGAACTTCATTAATTTCTGCTCTGATTGTCTTAATTTCCTTTCTTTTACTATCTTTGTATTTGGATTGTTCTTATTTTTCTTTTCTTTTCTTTTTTTTTTTTCAGCACTGGGGCTTGAACTCATAACCTTGCGCCTGCCAGACAGGTGCTTAAGTCACTGAGCCAAACTCCTGGTCCTGGTTTTTTGAGTCAGGGTTGCACTGTGTAGCTCAGGCTGGCCTTGCGCTCATGTTGTAGCCCAAGCTGACCTTGAACTCACAATGCTCCTCCTACTTCAGCCTCCAGAGTGCTGGGATTAAAGGCATGTGCCACCATGCCCGGCTTTTTGTTCTTACTTTTCTGGGACCTTGGGGGTATATCATTAGGTTATTTATTTGTGGCTGTTCTGTTTTTCTGATGTGGGCATTCACAGCTATAACCTTTCCTCTTAGGATTGCTTACCTTATGTACCATAGGTTGTGGTATATTTTACCAGCATTATTGTTTGGTTATATAAACCAGTTTCTTCCTTGAGTTCTTCTGTGACCCACTGATTATTAAAGAGAATATTGTTTAATTTCTATGCATTCATGTAGTTTATGTGGGTTATACTTGCCATCAATTTCTAGTTTCATTGCACTATGATCTGATCATATGTATAGTGTATATAGTAATATATATATATATGTGTAGTAATATCTATGCCACCTTGGCAATAATAACTAAATCAGCAATAATAATAGTGTCAAAGACAAACTGGATATTCACATAGCTGTAGTGGATTGGTAACTGGTGGTCAACTTAAACACCAGCAAAACTGAATCAGTGTGGTGCTAAGCATGTATGGCCCACCTGAGGACTGTTACCAGCATAAAAGGGACATCTGGAGAGGGAAAGTAGCATTGTGAGTTCTCCTAAGCTTTGTTGTTGTTTGGAGCTGTTTGTTCTCCTGGAGAAGCTTGTAGAGCTTCTTCCCTGATATGAATTTAGCTGTTCTCATTATTGGAGGAGCTTGGGACTTTGTTACTGAGAATGGCGGTGGTTCACTTTGGAGGAGATCTAGTCCTTACTTTGAGCTTCGCTTCCTAGCTGTGGAGGGGAACATGTGCGCTATTTAATCTCCAGGAGAAGTTTGTTTGTCACGATATGTACTCAGCTGTTCTCATTGTCAGAGGTACTTGGGACCTCATTGTCACTTTAGGATGACTGTGGTACTTCTCAGGGAAGTCCTGATCCTTATTTTGACCATTGCTTCCTGGCACCACTGCAGAGGTTAAGAGCAAAATATATATTTTTTCTTTTCTTTTTTGTGGCACCAGGGATCAAACTCACAACCTCGCACCTGCCAGACAGGCGCTTAAGCCACTGAGCCAAACTCCCAGCACAAGTTTTGTGAGGCAGTGTCACACTATGTAGCTCAGGCTGGCCTTGTGCTCACGTTGTAGCCCAAGCTGGCCTCGAACTCAAACACTCCGCCTACCTCAGCCTCCAGAGTGCTGGGATTAAAGGCATGTGCCACCACGCCTGGCTAGCAAAATATATTTATTGTGGAAAGAAAGCTTCTGTTTGACAGAGACAGAGGGGTCCTGAGTGGAATGCTGAGGACCCTGTATTTTCAAGGGATTTTTATAGAGCAAAACCACAAGGTAAAGCAGGTTCAAGGTGGGAAAAAGTGGGAAATCACTAGGTGGGTATGAGGTGGGACAAAACTATGGTCAATCAAAAAATTATGAGTAGAATTGCTCAAGTAATATTGATTAAATGGGATTAAATGGGGAAGCAAGTCATGTAGCAAGAGGGCATGAAACAGAACAAGGGCTTTTCCTGAAGGGGGTGGGTCAGTGACTCTTCCTGGCTTTACCAAGGTGATTGATACCTACTTAGAATATCAGTCACTGTTGTTTATCCTTAGGAGAGTATGTGGGTGTATTCCTTTCATCTTTTGTCTTGCAGTCTGGCCCTCAAGGGATGTGTCTTCTTCTCCCCCACAATTGCAATATATCCCATCTTCTGCACTGGCTCCTTCAAGGGCCTAGCCATGTCTGACTGCCTACAATATTTCTACCTAACTTAGCTATCTATAACATTCCTCCCTCTGAAGTAGTACCCTGAACTGCTGTGATAAAACAATAAGCAA
Source organism: Dasyprocta punctata (assembly GCA_004363535.1). Lineage (NCBI taxonomy): Eukaryota > Metazoa > Chordata > Mammalia > Rodentia > Dasyproctidae > Dasyprocta > Dasyprocta punctata. The sequence goes on from RJWM01029255.1 coordinate 11,297, forward strand.
TGAGCGATCTCGCTTCTTTAGGCTGAAGAGAATTGTATTTGTGATGGGCAATCAGAAATAGATAGATCCTTTCTAGGGTCTACCTATTGTCTCAATAGACAACAAACATTCTCATCTTGGGTAGGGATATAGCTTTAAGTCTGGAGGAGATTGAGCCAAAGAAACAATTAAATATGTATGGGCCAAATAATAAGATCAACAGAATGACTATGAATACAGTGAACAAAGATTTTCACCAGGAAGAGCCAATAATAGTTTCCATAAAGAAGCTAAGGTGAAGGTCCAGGGAATTTTAGAGTCTGACATGTTATTCATTTGTTGCATAATATCTTGAACAGTTATTGAGATATTAGCAGAAGGATCATAAATGTATGTACAACATTTGAGTTTTACAATTGCACAAGTACCCACCTGCTGCTGTTAGAATGTCTAATACCATCTCATTTTGGAAGACAGCTTGTCTCGTTAATTTTACTTCTTCATTTAGAAGCAAGAGACTAGCCTCTATAGGAAGCCCTTTCCAGACCTCATCGTGGTCTGGTGTAGTTTATATTTGTAATCCCAAGGGAAAAGTTATTGGAATTCCAGTAAGTTAACTCCAGTTTATCACGTCCAATGCAACCCACGGTGAGAATAAAATCACCAAGATGTATTTGTAGTTGTGAGGAGCCAAAGGGGTCCTAAGTCAAATCAGAACAGTGGTTAACTAGAACAAAGACCATGACCCAGGGCCAAACTGGATTTTATTAATTTTTGAAGAGGGGAGTGGCTCAGTGATGAGTGACTGAGAGAAAGGTGGGAAGTACACGAGTGCTGTGAACTGGGCTAGGTAGGAGGCCTGAAAGCATCTCTGAAATAAGCAGAGAGAGAGAGAGAGACAGAGACAGAGACAGAGTAATCTGCATATCACAGATGAAGTGTCTTGTGTTTAGGGGTTGGTTCTTTGACTCTGAAGTGTAATCTTCAGGCTCTTTTCCAAGCCTCAGTCTCAGCCACAATCTGGAGTCACTTGGCCTAGCTCATGCATACTACTTGGGAGCTATAGGTGAAGCATCACTGAGCTATCACATAGCTTTAAAGATTACACATCAGCACCTTGGCTAGTCCCATTTACATTTCTTAAAGCCAGTTGAGGAGATAAATATCCTAAGCAGCTCTGTACATATCAATACATGGAAATAGGGCCAAGTTTAGCCAAAATGGAGCCAAATGCTCTTCCTTCAAGAAGTCATCCTGGTGATCCTCCACAAGACATAGTGTCATTTAAGGCCCAGGGGTGTAGTTAAGGCCTTGTTATGTGTCATATAATCCTCTCTCAATAAGGTTGATCTGGTGGATCCTGGTGAAGGGAGTCAAGCACTTTTGTCATTGGTTTTATCTGTATGATCACTTGGGGTTTGGCAGCTTGTAGGCAAGAATAAACAAATTTTCAAGGAATTAGAACATGTATAATCAAAGTATGAGGACTAGAGTGGACAGGTAAGTCTAGAAACTTTTCTTAAGGGACTGGAGTAGCAATTATAACTCACTGGCTCTTAGACCCCTCTACTGATGGAGTCTGATATTTTGTCATAAATTCTTCTTGTATTAGTTGTAATTATCTCTAAAATTTTGATGACTCATGAAAGCCAGATCATATCAACACATTATTCTGAACAATGAAAAATTCTCAAGTTATTGTACTTAGATAGCAATATGTATTGTGTTTGTAAAACTAGTCTCAGCATCATTTTGATCAGCTGGCAACCTGGATATACATATATGGATATCTATCTATCTATCTGTATTTATATCTATATCTATATATTTATATATGGCAGTATTTAGACAGGCTAAAATATCTCTCCCAAGCAGTACTGGTCTTTTAGGCATAACTAAAATGAATAATGAGTAAAAAGAAAGTCATCCCAGGCTTAAGTTAGTTATCTTTTCTCTGGTAACTGTTTTTATTGAGGTATGATGGCTAGAAGGAAGGCCAGAGTTGAAAGGAAGGACCAAGAGACATGTGCCAGGGGCCAACTTTACAGTAAGGGCATGGCGTTGTGAGGCCTCTTAATGTAGTCCCTCTTAAGGTGGCCTGGCTTTCCACAGTAATAGCAGGTGCATTTAGTCACTGAGCTCTTCCTGGAGCCCTGAAAATCAGACTTAGGATCTGTTCTTTTTAAGGCTTTAACAAAGGCTGCACTTTTTGGTCTTTTTGTTTTCTGTCCTTGGCTTCATCCCAGTCTCAAATATATAATACTAAGGAGGCTGTTTTTATGAAAGTATCACATGAGCTATCTGGAGTGAAAGCCATGTTTTTGTAGCTTTTCTTTAATATCTGAGGCTGACTGGGTAATAAACTTACCTTTAAGAATAATTGATCCTTCTATTGTATCAGGAGCTAGGGATGTGTCTTCCCCATGCCTCTCATAAACAATATAAGAAGGCAAAGGCATTTTCATCTTTCTCCTGATAAATAGTTGATAATGTGAAATAATCAGAGGGGTTGGTTTTTGTCCTTCTTAGACCTTCAAGAGTACATACCTGAAAATGTGTCCTGCTCTAATCTGTCTGGCTGTTGGGCCAGCAGGGGTCTTGAGTAGGGACCACTTGGGCTCCAGTGAGAGCTGATTGTTCCCTTGGCTATCTCCTGGTTTTTTAAAATTAATAGTATGATATTCATCCCAAATGCAATAGTAGCTTATAATGGTGCTAGTCTCTCATTAAAAATCAATGAAGTCTGAGTAAGTCCTTTAAAGACCTCAATGTACTTATCAGGGTCATCTGAAAATTTTCCTAGATCTAGCTTGATTTGCTTTAGTCACTGAGAGAAATGGAACATATGAACATAGGTAGTCTCACATGGATTATAATTAAACTTTGAGCATAAATATGAATTATTTTTTAATGAAAAGAAAGTTTAAACGTGAGGTAATTCTGAACATTTCCCTTCTTTCCTGCACTATGATTCTAGTTGTAAAAGGGCATCATAATTAGTACTTTTCTTTGCATTTCATTCTGGCTCTAGTGGTTAAATTTTTTTAATAAGTGAGAATCAAACCTCCATCAGTGCTTAAGAATACATTCCAAAGGAGTAAGAGATTTTGACATTGACTTCCTCGGCAAAAGAAATGCAAAAAGAATTGGATGTCTCCTTTAATTTCTATTTGATTTCTGTACCTTCATGGTGTCCCTTGAGTCAATTCCACTCCAAGGAAGGTGGATGCCATCTGGAGAAAGACCAGAAGACAAAAATATGACCAGCCTATGCATTCTCACACTGTTGCACAATTTCATCTTCCTAGGGAATTCATGTATTTACTCCTTTAGGTACTTTTATAAGTACAAGTTACAATTGGTTTCAACTGTGACAGTAATATTTAAAGAAGGAAGTATTACTTTGTATTAAACTATTGTTTTTTGTTCTTTTAAAGAGGGTACATACCTAAAAGTAAGTTGGAAGTAGTTGGAGTGCTTCTCAGCCTGTAAAAGAGATCACCTCTAGAGATAGAATCAACAGCTGATTTGAGAAATCCCACCCTAGGCCCTAGGGCAAAGAAATCTCAAGACATTTGTGTTATCTGTTTAAACACCTAGGCAACCTTTCCTAGCAGCAAGACAAGGCTATGCTTTATTTAAATTTTTATATCTTTGAAACTCACATGTTAAACTTGTATTTGTCATCTAATAATCACAATTTACATGATAGTAAAGGCACATTTATTAGTCTTCTATGCACACATGAAAGAAAAAGTCTAACTAAAATCTCCTACACCTACTTAGCATATGTGAGGCACGCATGTAAATCATTTCCCTGATTATGGCTGTGAAAGGCAAATAATTGTTGCAGGATTCCTCAGCCAGATTTTTGAAGGGGCAGTCTAAGGACAAAGCAGTTCTGAGTGAACTCAAAAGCTTAGGCGGAATTTCTAGATTGCTAGCAGAGAGAGATAAGTATAATAGATAAGTGGAGATTTTTCTGCAATTGAGAGTCAGTTTCCACTGAGAAACCTTTGGGTATCTGCCAGAGAGCAGCTCTGGCCATGACACTTCAGTTGCTCTCAGTTTCTATTGGACCATGAAACCAGAGATCTATCTCCTGAAAGGAATCCAGCTGTCTGTCTGGTCAACAATCCATTGCCCATTGGCTCCTGTGACAGTTCACTAGAAGATGCTGGAGAAACATGTCCTCTGCTTTAAGAGTGGCAGCTGCTATCAGAGCATTTAACTAGCTGGCAGAGTAACCACTATTTGTCAAAATTCTATAAGGTATAGGTAAAAGCCTGGGCAAAATCATTACCTAGTGCTTTATGACCTTACAGTAAAGGTTTCAAAGTTCAGAATTTATTATTAAAGTGTTTTTTTCTTGTGTGTGTTAGTGACAACTAACTAGGAGGGAACAGAAATGGTTGGAGATCCTCCCATTGCCTAAATTTGTTTGGGTCCCTAAAGTATGGTGCTTTGGAAGTAACTACTTCTAGTTTCATTCAGGAGTCAGTTCTTTCCACAGGGTCTCAGGTTCAGCCTCCCATGGAAGACTCTTGCCTTGAACATTAAGCTGGGACATGGCTTTTATGTGTGTTCTCCTGGACAGGAAAAAGTCTGATGTCTCATCTGACCCAGTGACAGGATATTTGTCCCTCATCTAAGATGACTAAGATGTCTTTTCATTAGCAAATGCTCATTTTCTACAGGTTTAACTTAGTTGTTAGGTAGGAGGCAGTTTAGAGTGGTTTTCTCTCTAATCTTACATGTCTCCAAAAAAGGAAAGTACAAGTGGCAGGAAAATATCAGAAATTAGATCAAAGAAATTCTTCTCTTCTCATGGTAAGTTATAGAGACAACTTGCCCATGAGTCATTGCTCTCAGCCTGGGAAGGGGAAAATGGAGAATCTCCTGAAACTAAGATTTCTTTCTCACCAGCAGAAGATCCTGAAAGGAAACTGAGGCAGGGCAGGCTTAGCATTTGTGCTAGAGTGTAGAGGAGGATCAGGATCAGTCTATTTCAGTGAAACCTGTTCTCCAAGTCTATCTTAGTTACTTTTCACTTGGTGCTGAGACAAAATACCTGATGCCCAAAATTAGGGAGGGAAATGTTTATTTCTTATAGTTCTCAGGGGTTTCTGGTCCATACTCAGTTGGCTCCAAGGCAGCATGACGTGGCAGGGCCACGGCCACCATACAGTAAGGCAAACTGGAGAAAGACAGAGCAGAAGCCAGAGAGAGAAGACCCGTGTTCCTTTCACCCTTACACGGTATCTCAGCTCCACCCCTGGGTGGGTGCAGCACTCACATGGCAATCTCAGCGCCAGACAGCAAACTAATCACAAACGCCAGCCTCAGACCTGTCCATGCCACAATTATATGAGGTTTTGGGGAGACACAGAACCGACCACACTACAACGAAGTCTTAAGAGCAGCCACCAACGTAGCATCTTTTAACTGGTAGGAGTCCCGTGGCTTCTTAATAGGCATGTATATTTTTAAAATATGAGCTAGAGCTCATTTAAAAAGTTCACTTTACATCAAAATCCACTAGGGGAACTTTAAATACTACTTTTCCCTAGCTCTGCTGTCTAAGATAACAAACTACAACTGTCAAACAAATCAAATAGGGAACTCTAGTAAGTTTAGCAACTAAATCCAAACTAAGCATGTAGAAAAACAAAACAGGAACAAAATGCACCATCAAATAAACATTATAATCTTTTAACTTTCTCATGTTCTCAGTTGAAATGTATCATAATTTTAACGAAGTTATAAAACAGATAAAGCATAAGCAATCATAAACAATGGACAAGGATGTAACAAATTTTGAAACATAAAAAATTTTGGTTACCTAAATGAGTCACAATCCAAAATTTATGAAACAAAAGCAAACTCTAACCTCCATCCAATGATTTCAGTGGGACATCCAAATGATATAGGGGAAGGAAACTCCCAACCTAGTAGGTGTTTATGTTCTCTAAGAATCAAAGAATGAATTCAAGAGTGATGGAGGTTAAGAGCAGAATATATTTATTGAGGAAAGAAAGCTTCTGTTTGACAGAGACAGAGGGGTCCTGAGTGGATTGCTGAGGATCCTGTATTTTCAAGGGATTTTTATAGAGCAAAACCACAAGGTAAAGCAGGTTCAAGGTGGGAAAAAGTGAGAAATCACTAGGTGGGTATGAGGTGGGACAAAACTATGGTCAATCAAAAAATTATGAGTAGAATTGCTCAAGTAATATTGATTAAATGGGATTAAATGGGGAAGCAAGTCATGTAGCAAGAGGGCATGAAGCAGAACAAGGGCTTTTCCTGGAGGGGGTGGGTCAGTGACTCTTCCTGGCTTTACCAAGGTGATTGATACCTACTTAGAATATCAGTCACTGTTGTTTATCCTTAGGAGAGTATGTGGGTGTATTCCTTTCATCTTTTGTCTTGCAGTCTGGCCCTCAAGGGATGTGTCTTCTTCTCCCCCACAATTGCAATATATCCCATCTTCTGCACTGGCTCCTTCAAGGGCCTAGCCATGTCTGACTGTCTACAATAGTTCTACCTAGCTCAGCTGTCTATAAGACTCTTTATAATCCACATTGTGCCTTTGAATATAACTGTCTGAGCCCTCAGTTTCCTGCTCTGTTTAAAAAAAAATAAAAAAAAAAAAAAAGGAAAGTAGAGCTGGACAAAATTGGGAAACTCTCTGAAGAGTTGTTTCACCTGAAAATACTAATTGGCACCTAAAAGTTTCTCAAAATTGTGCTTCTCCATTCCAGTGTGGTTTTTACCAGACCTAGACCCATTATTACTTAATTCTGAAACTGCAGTTAATGCATGGAAGACAAGAGGTGGTGGAGTTTTTCTTCTCATTTATATTCAGCTAAATTTACTTTTCTCTCCACATGATTTTACTTGGAGTCAGGCTTGTATATCTTGGATTCAAATACACTTCTATTAAGATAGCATTGGAAGAATTGGAATCACAGGCCTTTATATTATCTACTCTCCCTGTTTAAAATATCATCATGGTTGGCTTATCTGCTATTTTAAAATACTATGATTCTTAAACATTCCAACTGCTAAGTCGGACAGATATCTGACAATCCTCAGAACAATCATTTATAAATAGAATTTGAGCCTGGAATTTATTTTCTGCCATAGCCACAAGCAGTCATCACAGAAATTAAGGTAAATGGACATCAGAGTATGTGTGTGTGTGTGTATGTGTGTGTGTGTGTGTGTGTGTGAATGCTAATACAGCACAAGGAGACTTTTTGATAAAGATGTTTACTCTTTGAGATTAAAGAATTTTATAACATTGGGAAAATTTTCAGTTTACTGTAGAAAAGAAAATTCAAGCTCACTAGAAGGTACTGTTCTCTTAATGGAGATGCATTATTTTGAGATGTACATATGTGTGCTTTTTCCCTACTAGTTGGGACTGAACCTAGGACCTTTACACTGAGCTACAGTCATAGTGATTTTTATTTTATTTTTATCTTCAAACATGGTCTTATTACTTATTACTAAGTTACTCAGGCTGTGCTTCAACTTGCAATCCTCCTGCCTCTCAGAATTTTGACGGGTTTAGAGTGGGTAGGATAATGGGCCATTATAGAGAATAAATAGTAGAGAATGTAACATCTGGGGAGAAAAATTGAGTTAGGTAGAAATTAAGACTTCAGTGAAAAAATACAGAATGAAGGCTACTGAAGGGAAATGATGAACACAGTTGGTGAGATCCAACTTGGCAGGTTAGGAGTTCAGCAGCTTATCATAGCTATAGGAATAAGAGTAATGTTTAAACCAGGAGCAAGAATTGCAGCCCCTACTCTTGCAACAAGATGAAACTCCTGCTAGTGTTACAGGCAGTTGAATTAGATAGAAATATTATAGGTAGTGACACAGGGCTAGGTCCTCCAAGCAGCCAGTGCAGAAGACCAGATACCTTGCAATTGTGGGGGAGACAGACACCTCCTGCTGTGGGCCAGGCCTCAAGACAAAAGATCAAACAAATGCACCCATATCCTAAGGACTGATACTCTAAATAGTTCTCTATCACCCTGAGAAAGTCAAGAGTCACCATCCCAGCCCCCTACTAGAAGAGTCACTGCTTTTAATCATGCCCGCTTACTATGTGACTCACTTCCCCATTTGACCCTGATTTAACTAATTTTACCTAAGCATTTAATCTTATTGGTTAACTATGGTTCTGTCACACCTTATGCCCACCTTGTGAGTTCCTAGATTTTCCTCACCTTGGACCTGGCTTGCATTGTGGTTTTACTCTATAAAAGTTCCTAGACAAGACAGAATCTTTGGCAACCTGCTCAGGACCCCTTCTGTCCCTCAGATAGAAGCTTTCTTTCTCTCAATAAATATATTCTGCTCTTATCCTCTGTTGTTCCTAAAATTCATTCTTCAATTTTTAGAGAACGTGAACTCGTACTGGACATATAGTAGGTTGGGAGTTTCATTCCACTATATCACTAGTAGAGCCAGAACAGAAGCCTGATGAGTAACGAAGTTGGGATCTATGGAGCAGGAAGCTTGTAGAAAATATTATGAGGTTGTTTTAAGTTTGACCTTAATTATAGCAAAAGCAACATACTTAAGCACAAAAATAAACCATATTAATATGTACTATGGTTATATATCCATGAACTTAGAGCTGTGAAAAAAGTAATAATGAACATGAAACCCAAGGATTTGGATCAAGTATTAGATATTCTATTTACTATCTAGCTATATGATGTTGTGTAAGTCATTTGTGGTCTCTGAGTTTCAATTTCTTCATCCATAGGAGAATTTCTTTTTTATATATATTAAGTGGTATGAGGTATTTGAAAGAGGTGAATGCAAAATGGTACTGAGTTGCTTTCTATTATATTATTTTTAAAAGATTTTAATTGAAAAAATAATGAAATTATAAATTAAAGTATTCAAAAAATAAAAATATATGCATACAGTGAAAGCAATTCTCCTTCCTACCTATAATAGTCATAATCCCTATTAACAACAATAAACAATAATAATATTGAAAAGAAGCTGAATTTACATACCACAGAACCAATAATATGCAAATCTTGTGTATTCTTTAAAAAATACTATATATAATGGCCATTCTCCCAAAATTGTTATACAGATTTAACACAATTCCAATTAAAATACCATTAGCATACCCCACAGATCTAGAGAAATCATTCCTAAAATTCGTCTGGAACCAGAAGATACCTAGAATAGCAAAGGCAATTCTGGGCAACAAAGGCAAGGCAGGAAGAGAATCTGAAATACAGGTAACTGAGGCATACAGAACCCCAATTAACCACAACCAAAATGAATCCTCACCCAGACATATAATAATAAGGGTATCAGAAATGCAGCACAAGAACAAAATACTAAAAGCTGTCAGAGAAAACAAACAGATCACCTATGAAGGAAAGCCTATCAAAAATCACGGCAGACTTCTCAACACAAACCTTTAAGTTAAGAAGAGCTTGGAGTGAAGTATTTCAAATCCTGAAAGAAAACAACTTTCAACCCAGATTGATGTACCCTGCAAAACTATCCTTAAAAATTGATGGAGAAATAAGATACTTTCATGACAAAGAACAACTGAAGACATTTATGGCCACCAAACCAACACTACAAAGAGTACTGAAAGACACTCTAGAAAGAGACAAAGATAGCCACAATCTTAAGAACAACAACAACAAAAGGAAACCACTAAGCAGGGCAAGTAATTAAACATAAAATGTAGAAAACCAACAACAGAAAGATGTCATGACAGGGATGAGCTGGTACGTATCAGTTATATCAATCAAGGTAAATGGTCTCAATTCACCAATAAAAAGAAACAGACTAGCAGAGTGGGTTAAGAAACAAAACCCAACAATATTCTGTGTACAAGAAACACATTTCACTCAAAAGGAAATTCACAGACTAAAAATCAAAGGCTGGAAAACAATACTCCATGCAACAGGAACCCAGAAAAAAGCAAGGGTAGCTATTATGTTTGCAGACAATGCAAACTTCAAACCGAGAATGATCAAAAGAGATAAAGAAGGTCACTACATACTTGTGAGGGGAAAACTTCAAGAGGAAGAGATTACAATTATAAATATATATGTACCAAATATGGGAGCACCCACTATGTAAGACAATTCTTAATAGACATGAAAAGCCAAATAAACAATAATACAGTTATAACAGGGGACCTTAACACCCCATTGTCACAGAGAGACAGATCAACCAAACAAAAAATCAGCAAAGAAATAGCAGAACTGAATTAAACTTGTGAAAAAATGGACCTAGTAGATGTATACCGAGTATTCCACCCATCAACATCAGAATACACATTCTTCTCAGCTGCACACGGGTCACTCTCTAAAATAGATCACATACTGGTCCACAAAACATGCTTGAGCAAATGCAAAGGAACTGAAATAATTCCATGCTTATTATCTGACCATAGTGCAGTAAAATTGGAAATGAATGACAAAAAAACCTACAATAACCACATAAACACATGGAAATTAAATAATACTCTCCTAAATAACCAATGGGTCACAGAAGAAGTTAAAGAAGAAATTAAAGAATATCTACAATTGAATGAAAATGCAAATACAAATTACTGGAACCTGTGGGATACAATGAAAGCAGTCCCCAGAGGGAAATTTATAGCACTAACCTCTCATATCAGAAAAACAGAAAGAACACACAAAAACAACCTAATGCTGCACCTCAAACTTCTAGAAAAAGAAGAGCAAGTCAAGTCCAAAGCCCAAAGAAGGGAGGAAATTATTAAGATTAGAGCAGAAATTAATGCAGTTGAAACTAAGAAAACAATACAAAGAATTAATGAATTGAAGAGTTGGTTCTTTGAAAGAGTAAATAAAATTGATAAGCCCCTAGCCAACCTTATCAAGAAGAGGAAAGAAAAAACTCAGATTCATGCAGTAAGAAATGAAAGGGGTGAAATCACTACAGACCCGGTGGAAATACAGAAGATCATCAACACCTACTTCAAAAACCTTTACTCACATAGATTTGATAACACAGAAGAAATGAACAGATTCCTAGAAACCTATGAATTACCAAAGCTGAATCAAGAAGATGTAAAGTTGCTGAATAACCCAATTTCAGCTTATGAAATTTAAAATGTAATTAAGACCCTACCAACAAAGAAAAGCCTGGGCCCTGATGGATTCACTGCTGAATTCTACAAGAAATTTAGGGAAGACTTAATGCCAACACTCCTCAAACTCTTCAATGAAATAGAAAGGGAAGCAAGTCTCCCTAACTCATTCCTGGAAACAAGTATTACCCCAATACCAAAACCAGAGAAAGACCCAACCAAAAAAGAAAATTACAGGCCAATCTCTCTAATGAACATAGACTCAAAAATCCTCAATAAAATACTGGCAAATAGAATACAGCAAGTTATCAGAAAGATTATACACCATGATCAAGTGGGATTCATCCCAGGAATGCAGGGATGGTTCAACATACGGAAATCAATACATGTAATCCACCATATCAACAGGGCCAAGGACAAGAACCACATGATCATCTCAATAGATGCGGAAAAAGCTTTCAACAAAATCCAACACCCATTCATGATCAAAACCCTACAGAAAATCGGAATAGATGGTCTCTACCTCAACCTGATAAAAGCTATATATCATAAACCAACAGCCAACATCTTACTGAATGGAGAAAAACTGAAAACTTTCAACCTAAATTCAGGAACAAGACAAGGATGTCCATTATCACCACTCCTATTCAATATAGTCCTGGAAATATTAGCCAGAGCAATTAGACAAGAGAAAGAGATAAAGGCAATAAGGATAGGACAGGAAGAAGTGAAATTATCATTATTTGCAGACGATATGATATTCTACATAGAAGACCCCCAAAAATGGTAGAAAACATCTAGAAGTAATAATCAAATTCAGTAATGTAGCTGGATACAAAGTGAACACTCAAAAATCAATAGCATTCCTGTACACAAACAACAAAGTCAGTGACAGAGAAATAAGAGAAACCACACCCTTCACTATAACATCCAAAAAAATGAAATACTTAGGAATCAATCTAAGAAAGGAAGTAAAAGATCTATACAGTGAAAATTACATTAGTCTAAAGAAGGAAATCGAAGATTTCAGAAAATGGAAAGATATTCCCTGTTCATGGATAGGAAGAACAAATATCATGAAAATGGCCATTCTCCCAAAATTATTATACAGATTCAATGCAATCCCAATCAAAATACCACCTGCCTACCTCACAGAGCTAGAGAAAGCATTCCTGAAATTCATCTGGAACCAGAAAAGATAGCAAAGGCAATTCTGGGCAACAAAGGCAAGGCAGGAGGCATCACAATCCCTGACTTAAAGTTATACTATTAAGCTACTGTGATAAAATCAGCATGGTTCTGGAATAAAAACAGACCTGAAGATCGATGAAATAGATTAGACGATACAACTACAACCACAAACACACTTAGCCATCTTATCTTTGACAAAGGGGCCAAACATGTTCACTGGAAGAAAGATAGCCTCTTTAATAAGTGGTACTGGAAAAACTGACTTTCCATATGCCAAAAGCTAAAACTAGACCCATGCCTATCACCATGCACTAAACTAAAGTAAAAATGGATCAAAGATCTAAATATTAAAACAGAAACACTAAATCTGCTGGATGACAAAGTAGATAGAAATCTTGAAGATATAGAGGTAGGCAGAGAATTCATGAACCAAAATCAAACTGCACGGGAAATGCTTCCTAGAATCAATAACTGGGATCTTATCTAATTAAAAAGTTTTGCATATCAAAGGAAATCTCCAACAGAGTGAAAAGAAAACCCCAAAATTGGGAAAAAATCTTAGTCAACTGTCCCTCAGACAAAGGACTTCTATCTAGAACATATAAAGAAAATCAGACCCCCAAAATTCAAAGACCCAATCCAAAAATGGGCATCTCAGATGAATACACACTGCTCGGCTGAAGAAATACAAATGAAAAATGTTCAGCATCATTGGTCATTAGAGAAATGCAAATTAAAACAGCACTGAGATTCCATTTCACTCCAGAAGGAATGGCCAGGATGAAGAAAAACACCAATAACAAATGCTGGAGAGGTTTGGGGCAAAAGGTGCTCTTCTGCACTGCTGGTGGGAGTGTAGACTGGGATGGCAGGAGGCATCACAATCTCTGACTTGAAACTATACTACAAAGCTACTGTGATAAAATCAGCATGGTACTGGAATCAAAACAGACCTGAAGATCAATGGAATAGATTAGAAGATACAGCCACAACTACAAACACACTCATCCAGCTCATCTTTGACAAAGGGGCCAACCATGTACATTGGAAGAAAGACAGCCTCTTTAACAA
>RJWM01029256.1:0-24658 GCA_004363535.1 Dasyprocta punctata
TCACTTTGAAAGTATCTTTTGTGTACATTTGGACATGCACGTGGGGGAAAGAACCACTGGAGAAACTGGCCATCTACTGACAGTGTGGACACAGAAAGTATGTGGTGTTATTATTGATATCATGATTATTGTCTCTGTCCTTCCTTTTATCTGATGATGAATACGCATTCTTTTAGAAGGCAGTGATAACTTTTTTCCAAAGACAGCTTGATCTGGATCGAGCACAAAACTATCTGCAAGTGCTGATATAAATTCATCTATTCAGCAAGTTAGTCGAGCATCACTCAGAGAAGTTATTTCATGAAACCCAACAGCTAATTACATACACAAAACATGTCAACCTCTCACCATGAATTAAAAATGTAAAGCAATGGGTGAGTGGGTCAAGAGCTTCCACCAAGTTCATCATTTCAAAGACTGTGACAGCTAAGGCAGGCAAAGGGATTCAAAACTGAACAGCTGTTTGTAGTCACTGTCAGCTGAGAAATTTAAGATCCAGAAATCTCGGATACATTCTATACAAATGTCTGAGAAGTTTAATTAAGAGGCTGCATCTATGACTTCCCCTGAGAAGGAAGGATACTGCTTGAAAGAAAAATGAAGGAATATAAAAAGACTAAGAAACACATAATTTGCAATATTTTGTATTTTAATTCTTCCAAGAATCTAGCTTTTATACAGTGCTATGTGTGGTTAGCACCCCTGGATGCAGTGTTTTGTTCATCAGGGAGTTCCTCCTAGCTGAGCCTGAGCTGAGAAATGCTAGATATGCAGTCATAATTTGATGAATAAGTTAAGAAATGAATAAACATGTGAACAGGCAATGCTATGTGCAATTTAATTGAGATTACATTTAATGCATTTTCTTTTTCTAAGCTGTGCAAATTAAAATAAGGAAAACATTTCTTTTTTTTTTTCAAAAGGCCTGCATTTTATGTTTATTTTCTATGAAACGAGATGTAGTTCCATTTGAGAACATAGTAGATTTTTTTCGGGGGGGGATTGAACTCACAACCTCGTGCCTGCCAGACAGGCGCTTAAGCCTCTGAGCCAAGCTTCCGGCCCCATAGTACAATATTAATTTGATGATTTTACATGATAAAAATGTTTTTCAGTTCATTTCAACAAAAGAAAAATTAAATTATTATCTAAAGGAAACAATTTAATTACAAACATTATTATGTTAAAATTGGCACACATGGAGATTTGATATTTTAAACTTAAAACTTGGTCATTTTGAGACGAGAGAATAGCCTTACACTTTCTAAGACCTATTATATCACATTATCAATTAATTACAGTTTTACGTATTGTATCTACCATTTTAACTGACTAATAGTTTTGAAAATATTTACAGCAATAAATATCTGTGACATACTTTAGTATCACCGGATCAGTGACTACAATGCTTGGCAGTAGTAGGCAGATTTGACAAAAGAAAACGAAACCTGTTAAATACAAAACCATGTGCTTTAGGAAGGAGGTGGCTCTGTCACACAGAAAGTATGCTTTCAAAAGAGTAAATTTCAAAAGTTAAAAAATGGAAGAGAGAGATCAATGTCTCAGATATTCACCGACAGCAACTTGGGGAAATCTGAAGCATTTTGTCAGTTTAATATATATGCAGTGATTTGAGATGATGCTCTTGCAGAAAGCAGAATCTTATTTTGGGAACTTTCAAATGTCTAAATATAAAGGAAGAGAGAGACCGCACTTAGGTTTAGAGGTGGAGAGATGCATTTCCACAAAACTAACCATGTGATTTATTTAAATAAATTGTGTAGAAGCAGACTATTTATTGATGGTAAGTGACTATTTAATTCAGAGAATACTTTGTTGTGCTTTCCTGATGGAAATATAAACATTGAACATCTATATTTTGACAAGTTACCAAAGTATGTTACTCTTCAACAGGAAAGAATCCATGCTGCTTTTAATTGGCCATTCAAATTATTTATAGGCCATAAAACTATCACTCATCCACAATAGGAAGCTAAATGTTTGCATATTTATAAATTATATCCAAACATTAATAACATCCGATAAACTCCATATATCTGGATATTTTTTCACTATGTTTTGCATTACGTTAGTGTGGTTAATGCACACTATATTTTCATTTGTGACAAGGAATAGTAACTTCACAGAAAATTGCAAAATTTCAGTCCTGCATCAAAGAGAGTAAGGTTGTAGACATGATAGGCAGAGATTTGTGACTACGGCAATTCTAATGAAAATACTGTTTCAGGGAAACAGACTTCAGCTGTATTAGAAAGTTTTATAATTAAAGCTAAGAAAACTCTCTCAGCGTGTCTAATCTTCAATATATACTAATAATATAGAAACAGAGATTTATCTTGTAATTCCATAAACACATGGGTAACTTGCATCCAAATCTTCAGATTAGTCATTCAGGTTTTTCCACAGAACGGAAATACTTCAAATTATAAAACTGTAGCCTACACATCAACTGAATTCTATTGAAAGATTATCTTTTTCCATAATTTTATTTCACTAAAGATAACCTTATCACTGTCATATTGATCTTAATTTCTTTAGAGAATTATAATTTAGGCTTCACAGTATACTCTCTCACACCTAATGAAAGTTTGGAAATATTTAGCTATTAATCTAACTCACTAAAGCTGTTGAGGGTTTTCTGTACAAATAATTAAACAAACTTCTAGCTTTGGGGGAAAGAGATAAAACATGTGACTTTATGACCATGGCCAGTTTCTAACTTCCAAAAGCAGCACGCAGTTGACCAAGTTCTGCTTCCTTTCTCCTCTCCATGTACCATTTCTTACTCATCTTAGAGTCACCTAAGCTTGTCAGAATATGAGACATTCCATTCAACACTGTTAGTCTCTATTAGACTTAGTATTTCATGAGATTGGAAAATTTCTGTTTCCTTTACTACTCTCAAAACTCCTATAATAGCATTAGGGAAATATTTATTTTAATAAAAAATTATAGGATAAATTCAAAGAATACAAAGACCACAATTATCAATTCATTATTCTTTTTTAGGAAAGGGCATTTATCTTGCATGAAGAAAGTATCAAGTTCACAAATTGTGAGTGAAATTACCAGGTGCTGCAACTCCTGTCTCCCTACCTCATTCTTCAGAGGAGGCCATGGGAGGTCACCCACTGGTAAATTACCCTTGCTTAAAAATATGATGGACATATGCTGTATGCTCCTGGCATAACAATACAAAAAGTTGCAAATAGTAAATTCAAATTATATCTTCATCATAAAAATATAAGGGAAGCAAATTCTAACTCACTCATCTAGGAGAAACTATGAGGACATTCTGTTGGAAACAGTGTCAACAGAATCAAGTAGAAGGCAGCAGATATTTGAGCACCACAGCTGCCACTGGTTAGGATGGAGCTCCAAGAAGAGATTTCTCTGACTACATGAGGGCCAAATTCCACTCTCAGGACATTTGAGAGATTAGGATTGAAAAACGAATTTTATATAAATAGTGTGAGACTGTAGCATATATGCTGAAAATAAAGGAAAACAGCAAGCATAACAGCAGTGTTTCTGACAGTGATAACAGCGGAGATTTCAGGAGTAATTTGGTATCTTGAGTAATTCCCCTAGTTGTTTCTCACAGCATCTCACATAATCTGATCTGGAATTAGAGAGAGACAGAGTAAGACAGAAAGATAGAGACAGAGATAGACAGAGAGAGACAGAGACAAAGACAGAGACTGAAAGAGACACTAGACAGAGACAGAGACAAAGAAATGTTATTTCTGACTCGATAAAGTAGGAAACACTGAACACTGCAACATTTTCATACCTGGGAAACACTGTTTCAGTAATGAAGGAAGTCCTTAACATGCAAAGTGTCCTAGGTCCTAGGTTAAAACTAAAGACAGACAAAGCAATTAGAGAGAGAGAGAAAGAGAGAGAGAGAGAGAGAGAGAGAGAGAGAGAGAAAGTGAGCTTATTTTCACCCTGTGATGGAGTCTTGAATTTTTAATCAGATAAACTATGGTCTTAACATTTCAAATTTTTGTGTTTCTTCTTGCTATTACAAAGAACTAGAACATAGGGTTTTATTTTTCCCTTTATTAATAATGCCAAGTAAAGTCTTTGTAATGTCTGTGAAAAATTTACAACCTTTGCACCCACTGTTAGACAGTAAAAAACTACTCACAAGAATGCTTTAATAACATACCATGTTACGTAGTATTAAAAGACTTGTACACCAGAACCATATCAAGAACTTAACCAACATTTGGAAGACACCAGGTTGCATAAGTTTTAATGCTTTAGGAAATTATACACATTGCAACAATGACAATAAACGTCAGCTCAGGGTGAAGGAGAGTATCGTTCAGAGCAGCGGAGAATCATCCTAAAGTATTAGAAGAGTCAGACACCAAACATGCCTGGAATTCAGGGTCAAGAATTTTAAACATTTTGGTTCTTCATGGGTTCACCATTTCTGTCTTTGCTTCTCAGGTTCAAGCAAAATCTCCCACAGATGTCCAACTCCACCACGATGATGGACTTTCTCCTCATGGAGTTTTCTGACCTGCGGGATCTGCAGGTTTTATATGCTGTGTTCTTCTCTCTGATTTATCTGGTCACTATAACAGGAAACCTTGTCATTGCTGTGGTCACCACTCTTGACCAGAGCCTTCACACGCCCATGTACTTCTTCCTCAGAAACCTGTCCATCCTGGACATGTGCTACATTTCTGTCACGGTCCCTAACTTGTGCATTAACTCCATGCTGGGCAGCAGCTCCATTTCAAAGACAGGATGTGCAGCTCAAGTCTTACTAGTGATTTTCTTTGTGTACGTGGAGCTGATGTTTCTCACCATCATGGCTCATGACCGCTTTGTGGCCATCTGCCAGCCCCTCCTTTACTCTTCAGTATTGAACCCTCGCCTGTGTGTCCACTCAACGCTGGCTTTTGTTCTCAGTGGCCTCCTCTATGCAGCCCTACACACTGGAAACACCTTCCGGCTGTCCTTCTGCCACTCGCATGCTGTCCAGCAGCTCTTCTGTGACATGCCCTCTCTGCTGAAGCTGTCTTGCTCTGACACCTTTGGCAATCAAATCACCATCCTTGTCTCTAATCTGGTGCTTGCTGGAGGATGTTTCATTTGCATCATCAAGTCCTATGTTCACATCTTTTCTACTGTGCTCAGGTTACCAGTGGGAGCAGATAGGACAAAGGCCTTTTCCACCTGTGTGCCGCACATCCTTGTGGTGTCAGTCTTCCTCAGCTCAGGATTTTACGTTTACCTGAGTCCCCCTGCCATATCTGCCAGCATCTGGGACATGGTCCTGTCCTTGTTCTATTCTGTAATTCCCCCTCTCTTCAACCCTATTATCTACGGTCTCAGAAATGAACAGATAAAATGTGCCATCAGGAAACTCATGACAAAAATATTCTCAGGAAATGTACTGAGAATCAAAGAGGCTTTCTCTATTCTTCTTAGTCATAGTCATGTTTTTGACAATAAATTGATATAACTGATTAAAGCTATTATTCTTTAGGTAAATTTAATATCTAAGATTGTTCAACATATTAGAGGTTGCTTTTCTCTGTTGCTTTGTATAATTTTGATATCTCACAAAGAAGCTGGTATCATGAAAATCAACTGCTAAAAATCTCAGCTAAAATTTCCCCAGAAGTCTCATGTGTTTGAATGGTGATTGGATCATAGGGCTCCCTGCTCCTCAGTGGATTCACCCATCAAAGAGTCCAGAGCTGAACGGGCTGTCAGGAGGTAGCCTTTGGTTGAGCAAGCAGCTCACTCAGGGAACCCCAGGAAGGAGTTCAGTGTCCTCAACTCCTCCCTCTGTCCCTGCTTCCTGGCTGCCCTCTGCAAGGCACAGCCCTCCAGGCCCCTCCCTGAGGCCTTTCCTGCCTTGCAGCCTGCTGGGTTTGGGCTGAACCCAGTGGAAACCGTAAAGTGTCTCCTGCTTTAAGTTGTGGATGCTGGGTATCTTTCCCAGCAGGGAGAAAGTGGCTGGTACAATAATAATACAAGCTTGTAAATAAACTAGAATTCTCACCAAAATCAATGCCCTGTGGTCCATGTGAAGTAGTTCAGTGCTGCAGTGTGTGCCCAGTATCTGCGAGCCCCTGGGGTTCATTCACAGAGCTGAAAGATTCCAGCCTTAAAAAGCCTAAATTGTCATCTTTAGAAGTGTTTCATGTTAAAATTCTGTTCTGCATTTGTGTGTGCTTCAAGTGTCAATGAACAAAGAAGATATTTTCAATAAATTTTCAAAGTTCCACTTCAGTATTGTAGAAGAAATGGAAACTTTCAATCACTATTTCATTTTAAATTAAATATGCAAATTATGTACTTTTGAGGATGATTAAACATGAATAAACTATATACTAAGACAATGTTTTATGGGGGTAGAGGCCTTGGCTGAGATGATTAGAATCACTTTGCAGAATTTCCCTTTTCTGGCAAGAGAAAAAAATATCCTACAGTATCCTTTTCATTAGAGAAAAAAATTGCTAAAATTACACTCTACTCGGGGGATATATTTGTTATGTGCTTTAAACATTGTTTACTATGTTAATTAAAGGGAAAACCACTAATAACCACGTTCACTTATAACTACATTCACCTTCACAGCTGAGGCCTTTTGAGAGTTGCAATGATGGCATTTTCAGTTTGGTGATTCCATGTACACAAAAGGTTTATTCTGTGGACTGAGGGCCCAGCTCCATGGTAGAGCACCGCCTGGCTTGCATGAGAGCCCAGAATCAACCACCAGTTCTGCAGAAAATATTTTTGCTTTGAAGTAGTGTCAGCCACTCGCACGGGATTGCACACATTTGTGTTCACAGAACTAGGGAGGCTGAGGCAGGGGTACCATGAGTCCAGGGCAGCATGCATTACATACCAAGACCCTTTGTGGAAGCAAAAGCCAAGCAAAATAATACCAGCCACGATCTCATAGTTAAGCAGGAATAGTAGTAACTGCAGGATCTTAGTAGTGGAGGAAAAATCTTTATTTCTAGTTCACACTATTTATTAAGTGCCGGTTGGACATAGAGCTGTCTGCACAGTACACAGTTGACAAAAACATTGCAGAAGAATAATAGTCATGCTGAAATACAACTTTTAAATATTAAAAAAATGTAAAGCGAGTTAGAGAAGATGATAGGATCGCTTGCCAGTGCAAAGCTCAGCGATGCCTGCACTTCAGGGCTGAAAGAATCTGCGGCTTCGTCCTCTCACGGGTGAGAGCCAGGCCCGGTGCCTTACCAGAGCAGCTGACAGCTGCGGGGGAGAAGAGAACCTAATACAAGCAGCGCGCTGCAGTACGTGCTTCTGAAGGAGTCCAAGGTGGATTTCAAAAATTCAGGTTAGCAGTATGTAATGTAAAAGATATATACAAAAGAAATTCATACATACGTTATAATGTCAAGGAGAATCACAGTAAAAAGATAAATCCCCCATGAAGAAGTTCTGATGTACACCTGAAACCAAAGGGAGCCTTCACAGATTTAACTTTTTTTTAAAATGATACATAAAAAGGCTTTATATGCACAAGAGAAGGGGTTTAATCGAACAGGCCAAATCCCACGTCATTGTCATACTCCTTGGACTCTTCCTCCTTCCCTTCTTTCTTCCCCTCCGTTGCAGCTGGGGCAGAACCAGCAGCAGGAGCTGCAGAACCAGGGGCAGCAGAAAGGGCCACAGTCCAAGCTTGCCACTCCCCTGGGCGCTCCGTCTTTGGAGTTTGCTCCCTGATGACTTTATCGAGCTGGTGGGTTTCTGCATCCAGGCCCACGCTGTCCGGGGTCAGTTCGGTGTCCTGGGCGCCTGGGAGGAGAGGCTGCGCGGCCCTATGCACGGTGGAAGCAGGCGGGCCTTGCATGTGGGACCGCTGCGGCGTCGGGCAGCCAAAGCCAGAACCTAACTGCTTTAAAACTCGGTATGAAATCCTCTCCAGCGTCTGCAAGCAGCGCTCAGAGTGCAGGGCGAGCTGTCAGACAGAGGGGCAGCCACTCCAAAGCTCCTCCGCATGCCCCGCTGCCTGTGCGACCCGGACAGGAGCTGCGCTGGTAGGTGTTGGGGTGGGGGTGGGAGGGAGGAGCACCCCACTCGGGAAGAAAGGGAGACCCTCACGTGGTGGACGGCAGGGGTGGTCAGTGTGCCCTGACCTACAGGATGAGACACCAGGTTCTGAAGCTGCAGCCAATTCAGCTGTTACCAGCGCCTGATGAATTTCGTTTCTGTGGCAACAGCCACTTAAGAGAATCTGACCAGAATAGTGCAAAGTCCTTCAAAGGCGCTGTTTTAGCAGCAGCACCCGTCAGTTCATGGGGTTGGTGATGTTTCTTCTGTGAACAGCTGAGCGTTTGACTTCAGAGACATGTTAGTTTGTCAAGGGAATTCCACTGGAAATAAGAACGATTTGGGCTCCTTTGGGTGTTTTCTCCCACAAAACTTCCTCGCTCCCACTGCCGCTGTGGCACCCCCTCGCTGTCACCGCATTCACCTGACGTGAGTCCTTCCAGTGGAGACGCCATCCACAGAGGCCTGGGCCGTCCGCGCGCCTCCTGCTTCGGAGAGCTTGGGGCAGAGGGAGGGGTTCGGGTCCCACTGCGCTGATCGCTCCCACTCTACTGCACAGTCATTGATGTAATACAGACACTGACGCCCGCATTCACACCTCCTGGATCGGAAGCGCTCCTTTGGAAGAACAAAGGGATGCAGAAAAGGAAATCTTTCTTTTAATTTCACTGTGAGTCCAGCAACTTTGCCTGTGTTTTGTGTTAAATCATTGACTCACAACTGTCGTCTCCAGTGCACAGGTGTGGAGGACAAAGGGGTACATACATGTGGTTGTTGTTGAATAAATCAAAGTTCAGTGTGTTCCAGATTTCCTTGTTAGTGAAAGCAAATTACTGGTTGCATTTTACAGTGTGCAGTAGTTATGTTTAAAGATATATTTGTAATGATAAAGTAATAGTCATTCACATTGAAATGCAAATTCTAAGCAGTCACCAAATGTCTATATATTACGCCTTGTACATAACATATTGTATATCATATAATTAAAGTTATCCTAACACTGCTGCATGTAGAATTACGTGCACGCAGAGGTTCCAGCCTCAGGCCCCAGTGGAATTTAGAGACAAGGACCCATGTGGGTGCTGGGGTGAATGCTGTCTGCAAAGGGAGGCAGGCTCCCCCTCACTCCTCAGGGCCCATCAGTCCTCCCAGGGGTCCTGGGTCCCACGCTCAGCTGCGGAGCACCCGCATCAACTCCCATATGTCACGGGAGTCTCAGTGCCCACTGTTCCCTGGGCCTCAGTGTGTCCTGTCCTCCCAAGCTTGTTGAGCAAAGGATGAGAGACAGCAATGCTAAGGGACAGCCTATGGGAAAAGATGGAATAGAAATATCTTCCTTTGAGAAGCATATTGTGAAAACTTTCCATTCTATAAGACTTTAGATTCACTGTATTGCCAATACTAACAAAAACGTATAAAAATATATGATGTTGATTTACATATATCAAAATCTTAAAACAACCATTGCAAGGTACATTTTTATATATGGGAAAGTTAGCTTCTGTAGAAATTCACTAATTATGAACAACAATTTACGAAATATCACCTGGTCAATATTATGAGACTGGACAAAATTCAATATTTAATATACAAAACACTTTGAGAAACAGTTGGCTTTTCCCATATTTCAGTAAAGGTTTAGAAGTACTGATTAATATATTTTTATTGGAAGGTGACCAAATATTAGAAAAATAAGGAACATTTTATTATTCATATGTTTTAGACTCTATCACAATTGAAATAGATTCAATGCAAGATATATCAGCATATAAGAATTTACAAGACTGGCTCACAATGGCTGCCCACAGAGTCAGGTGCAGAGGAATCCAAAAGGCTATGTGCTGAGATCTGATGGATTCCATCAAGAGCCAGGAGCTCACTGTAGCACCCCATGTGGGTCTGTACTGGGAGACTGAAAGGTCTTTGCTAGAAGCCAGGAGATGACACCCAAGGTGGAGGTAAAGACTGGAGTGCCTCTGAGTGGACAGAAGTGAGCCTTCTTCTTGTGTCCCTTTTATACTATTCAGGCAACGGGTCAACCCAGGGCAGCTCTTCCTCTTTTCTTAAATCCCCTCAGCCATATCAAAACTATGCTCATCCAATTTAGTTGGGAGTTTCTTATTCCAGTTGACACCATCAGATAACTATCATGTCAGGGATACAATTTCCAGCAGGAAACATTGAGTTATTTTTGTGTTAATAGTAAATAGGATACATGATAACTGCATTCATCATGGAAACTGGGGTACACGCAGAAGGCACGTTGATCAATTTTACTCCGTCTCCACCCTCCACCTTCCCCAAACCCTCTTCCCATCTCATTTTACAAAGAACCATGTGTACCCATGTTTGTAACAGCACAGTTCACAATGGTTATATTACAGAGGCAGCCTGCATGAAAATCAACAAATGAATGGATATAAAAGTGTGGCATCTACACACAGTGAAGCACCACTGTGTACAAATAGGGATACATTTGAGTTATTTATGGGAAAGCAGAAGCACCTGGAAACTGTAACACTGGGGGAAATAAGTCAGACACATAAGTTTACGAATGCATGTTCTCCTATATGGGAAACATATTTTTCACCATGGGGTTTCTGCCTTGAAGACAGTCAACGATGATATTCCTTAAAACTGTGAGCCAAATAAAGCTTTTCTTTCTTTACTTAGCAGGTGTCAGGCATTTTGTGTCCACAACAGGAAAACTTACCAATACATGTTCCATTGGATGCTGGCCTCTGAACAGCATAGTTCTGAAGCCATAGGAAACTTCCCCAGTGTCTCTCTTATCTTCAGACTTTGCTGGAGACTGAGTCTAATGGCAATAAACTAATTACTCTGACAGGAAGTTTAAAGGCAGCTCAATACTCTGTGTGTGGCATGGGTAATTCTGACTATTCTCAGCCAGATTTATAGTGAAATTAAAAGCAAAAACCCCATTTTGAAAGTTTACAGTTTTGGCAGAAAGGAAGAACCTGCAAAGTTATAGTCATGAAAAGCATGGTTCCTAAAGACATTAGCAGTAAAAAGAAGACAAATTTCATCAGAGCAATAGTAAATATGGCTGAGGGTATCTCGACTCAGCAAGACCCCACTCTTCACTGGATGATGAGGGTAAAAAGACAGACCTAAATTCTTGAGGAGATTTCACTTTGAGATGAAAGTCCCAGGGTGCCCTGCTGGAGTTGCATTGTCCATAGAATTGTTTCCAAGGAATTTCGTTCATAGTTCTCAACCACCCAGAAATTCAGAGACCAGTACAGTCATAATCCAAAGAGGGAGGCCTTCTTATGACTTCAGCTGGTAGCTACCTTGGCATCATCTATGTGGTCATGTTTTCACTTGCAGGTTATGGAAGTCATTCAGATTTCAGAAGACCTGGAAGGCCAGATGTAACAATTAAACAACAACAAAATATCATCTTGTGTCCAATAATCTAGCAAGACTTCAAAGGCTGAATGATGTTAACTTATACCCAGGATGCAGGAGGGTAGAATTCTTGTATTTGCACGGAGACCTGTGGTCTGAGGCCAGCATTCCAGAGACCAGTCTGCTCTTGCTGGGTAGCTTACACTGAATCCAAAATAGAAATCAGGACCTCTGCTTATGACTGTAGATACAGACAAAATTCTGAGAAAGGATCAGAGTAAGGGAAATGATACAGGTAACCTATAAATTAATTTTAGTTATTAATACTTATTCTTTGATATATGTTAGTCAAACACAGAATTATTTATTCTTAAAATACAAACCCAAACGTTAGCAATTTGAGATGGAAGAAAATAAATAACTAACACTGAAACTGAATGTGGTTTCCTAAATCTGTCACAACAGCTCCTCTGGAGACTGAGAAAAGAAGATACTGATTCAAGGTCAACATGGGCAACTTAGCAAAACCTTCTCTCAAAACAAAATAAGGAGCATCAAGAACAGTACTTTTCTTTGTTAGTAAGTTTTTTATTACATTTTCAATTACATTGGCTGATTTTCTGCCAGAAATTTACAGAAGAACTAATTCCACTAATGCTGAAACTTTAAGGAAATTGAAAGGGAAGCAATACTTACCAAATCATTCCTGTAGGTAAGTATTACCCTGATTCCAAAACCAGAAAAAACACAACCAAAAAAGAAAACTAAAGGGTAATGTCCCTAATGAACATAGACACAGAAATTCTCAGCAAAACACTGGCAAACAGAATGTAGAAAATTGTCAAAAGATTATGCACCATGACCAAGTAGGATTCATCCCAGGTAAGCAGGGATGGTTCAACATATGTAAATCAATAAAAATAACACAACATATCAACATAGCCGAAGACAAACATTACAGGATCATTTCAATAGATGCAGAAAAATCATTTGATAAATTCCAACGCACACATCATAAAAAAATTGGAGTAGACAATCTTTATAGAAAATTGAAGAAGATGGTCTTCATTACAATCTGATAAAAGTCGTTTATGACAAACCAACAGCTGGCATCATACTAAATGGTCAAAAACTGAAAGCATCCACTCTAAATTTAAGAACAAGAAAAGAATGTACACTATCACCACTCCTATCCAATATTCTGGAAAATTTAGCCAGAGCAATTAGACAAGAGAATGAAAGAAAAAGAATAAGGATAGAAACGGAAGAAGTGAAATTATCTTTATTTGCAGATGACATGATACTTCTCATGGAAAACCCCAAAAACTCCACCAACAGACTTCTATATTTAATAACTGAATTCAGCTGTGTAGCTGGATACAAACTCAACACTCAAAAATCACTAGCATTCCTGAAAACAAGCAATAAACTTGCAGAAAGAGAATTTAGGGAAACCACACACTTTCCAATAGCATCCAAAAAAGGGAAATACTTAGGAATCGATCTAATGAAGGAGGTAAAAGATCTATACATGGAAAATTACAGCACTCTGCAAAAAGGATATCAAAGAGGGTATCAGAAAATGGAAAGTTACCCATTGCTCATGAATAGAAAGAACCAAGACAGTGAAAATGGCCATACTATCCAAACTGTTATACAGATTTAAGGCAATCCCTATCAATTTTAGCACGCTTCACAGAACTATAGAAAACATTCCTAAAACTCGTTTGGAACCAGAATAGACCTAGAAGAGCAAAAGACATTCAAGGCAACAAATGCAAGTCAGGGAGCAGCATTCCTGATCTGAAATCATACTACAAAGTCACTGTGATAAAATCAACACAGTATTAGCAAAAGAACAGACCTAAGGATCAGTGAAACAGAACAGAAGATGCAGATGCAACTACAAACACACTCATCCATTTTGTCTTTGATAAATGAGTCAAACATATTCAGTGGAAGGAAGATAGTCTTTTTAATAATGGGTGCTGGAAAAACTGGCTTTCCACATGCCAAAGACTAAAATTAGACCCAGGTCTATCTCCATGCACTAATGTAAAGCCAAAAGGATCCAATATCTAAATATTACAACAGAAACACTAAATCTAATGGAAGAGAAAATATGTAGGAATATTAAAGACATAGGTATAGGCAAAAACTTCATTAACAAAACTCAGATCACATGGGGAAAAACTACAAAAAATCAACGAATGGGATCTCACTTTTTCATAAAGCTGTTGAACAACAAAAGAAATCACCAACAGAGTGAAAAGGCAATACAGAGTGTTTGGAAAAATTATAGCCAGTTGTTCCTCAGACAAAGGATTTATATCAAAAGCATGTAAAGAGTTGGAAAAAATCAGTCCCACAAGATTCAAAGACCCCATCCAAAAATGGGCCATTGAGATAAATGCACACTTCTTAAATGAAGAAACACAAATAACAAATATATGAAAAAAAAAAAAAAGAAGAAGAATGATCTGTGACTCCTGAGAACCCACCATGTTGGTCAGGGAGATTCCAACCAGAAGACAACTAGCCTGCCTTCCTGGTGAGTGGCGCAACTGGCACAGACTCCAGGAAGAGAAAAATCTGTGCCTCCCGTGTGCCTACTGGCACTCTGGCTGAGAATCAAGATACCTCCATCCACCTTGTAAGTAACCTGCTGGTTCTGAAGACTGGCTAAGTTGATGGCAAGTAAGGCACATAAAGCAACTAAACGCTTGCATTGCTTGGTTGATTTTGCAGGCCTGGGGTCAGCAGTCTGAGCATCTCTTGGGATTCCCTTCTGTCTTGTCTTTGAGGTCCAGTATTGTTCTCATTGTTTTGCTTTATTCTGATTATTATTAATTTTTTTGCTTTGTTTCATATTCTGTTTTGACTGGTTTTATTCTGTTTTGTTTTTGGTTTGATTTTACTATACCTGGTGGAATGGTCAACTATTGTGAAGATAACAAGATATACTATAGTAGCTGTTGTTTTCCTAGTACTTTGCTTGGAAGTTCTGTACCAGTTCTACTACTTTGTTCTATTACGTTTTGTTGAATTTTACTATTTCTAAAATAAAATTTAAAAAATTATATGAACAAAAGTTCACCATTATTTGTCATCCAAGAGGTATAAATTAAAACAACACTGAGATTCCATCTGACTCCAGAAAGAATGGCTATCATCAAGAAATCAACCAATAGCAAATGGCAGAGGGGATGTGGGAAAAAGAAGCCCATTTCCACAGCTGGTGGGAGTGTAGACTGGCACAATCACTGTTCAAATCAGTGTGGACATTCCTAAAATACTATAATTAGAAGTTCCATTCGAACCAGCTATTTCCCTTCTGGATATCTTTCCAGAACAATTAAAAATGCCACTCCAGAGCAATATATGTGAGCCCATGTTTGTAGCAGCAAAATTTATAATAGCTAAATCATGGAAACAACCCAAATGTCCATCAACTGAGGAATGGATATAAAAGATATGGACTTTTTATACAATGGAATACTACTCAGCCATAAACATGCAAAAATTTAAGACTTTTATGGGTAAATGGATGCAACTCAAGGCCATAATCATAAGTGAAATAAATCAGACCCATATGTGTCATATTGTGTCACTAGTGTGAGAAGTTGAACAAGTAAGTAAGTTGCAAAATGCACAACAGGTATTGTGAATTTGAAGAAATGGTTCAAAAGAAAAGAGAAACTGTGATAAGGGAAAAGGGAAAGGAAGGAAGGGAAAAGGAGAAATACATATTCACAAGATAGTTAAGATAGTTAAATAGCTCCTTTCTCTTAGCTCACTGAAGAGAAATGTTTGTGCTTACATTCTCTGGATAATATTTCATGCCTATATATTGTGCTCTGAGAAACTACTATGAGGATAACAATACACAAGGTGTTCATCTATTATTATGCCTTTCCTATTTTGTTTTGAAAGTCTATTTTACCTTTATTATTTTTTCTTTATTGTAATAAAAATAAATATAATAAAATAAGGAGCACCAGGGATGTAACTCAATGTTAGATCATTTGGCTAGCAGGGGTTCAAGCAGTAGAACAAATAAGTACATGAATTAATAAATAAATGAGGAGTGTTTCATAGACCTTAGCAGAAAAGTTTTTTTAATGTAGGGCATCTTCAGTTTTATCAATATTTTTAATCCATAGAAATAAAGAAAGCATTTAATATTTGAATTGGAACCAGTAAAAACAGTAATCATTTCAAAATAAAGTAGATTTATGTATGGAAACCTGATAAATCATAATAAAGGGCATAATTGATTAGCATAGAATGATATTACTCTGTAGAAAGTAGCTACTTATAGTATACACTTGAAAAGAAGCATTTTGAATTTCAATTTGATCAGGTATTTCCAGATGCACATATGTGGACACAGAATGAAGCACAAAATGTGTTTATGTTTTATGTACATAAAATCTAAAAGTATGCTTACCCACAGTTTTGTTAAGGTTGCTCATGAAACCAAGTTTGTGCTGATGGCTCAGGCAACAGGAATATAATTTCTCAATTGTGGCATCCAGTTGGTGCTGGAAATTTTTGAATTTTGAAATATTCCAATTAGAGACCCTTAACCTGATATTTGAGGATATTTAGAAGAAAACTACCAGGAGAACCACATGAGTAATTATGAATCCTAAGCTGTACAAAAATTAAAATAAAATAATTTTAAAATTTCATAAACAAAAATCTCAAAATCAATGTCCAAAATGAGGCTACTGATTCATGAGTTTAATAATAATTGATTGACTTAAGGAAATTCTATTTACACACAACTGAGACCAAAGCACAAAGATCTTATTTAAAAAATGAGAAACTAAAAGATCTGTTCCCTCATGTTTATTAAGAATTTGAAAATATGAGTGATTAAATAAAGGTAGTAGGAAAAATTAATACGAGTGATATGGGTGGTACAGGAGGGAAATAGGGAAGAAGCTGACAGAATTTTGTATTTTATATAATCATAGATATCAATAAGGCACATTTTAAAAACAGGCAGCTCATTTTGTCTAAAGCCTAGGTGAACAGTTCCCCTCTTGTAATTAAAGGCAAGGGACTGAATAGCCTAGGGACTGCAGGTAGGAATCACTGATGACCTGGCAAACCCCAGTGCCGAGGTTTGCTGTGGATGTTTAAAGCTGCTTGGATTCTTTGTAAGAGGTTTGGGTCTCCTAAGAAACGTTCAGTGGGTAAGTCTTCAGAGACTCTGGTTTCCAGAGTACCCCAGGTGTTCTGGAGGTCAAGATGGGAGTACATTTCACTCAAGGGCTTCTATCAGAAATTTTGTCATTTAAAGTTTACCAGTGAGGGAGGTGAGTTTTGATGTTGATCTGCAGCACATCCCTTTTATATCATTTTTAAAATGAGTGGATTATGTTACATATTTGTTATAATGTGTTCTTTTTAGTATTAAATGAAAGCTTGTCTTGGGAAATGCTACGTGAATGAAAGATATTATTAGACAGATCAAGGTAATATATGCTAAGGATCCCTGCAAGGCTCCCCAGTGGATCTGGTAAATCCATTCCATTTTCAGTCTCCGTAAGGACCTCATCCATTCCCCCTGTGTGCATCTCTACTTTGACTAAGAGCACATCAGAAATAAGCAAAAAGCTGATCAATCAGGAACCTGCAATCTAGTAGAACAAACAATGGTTTTAAAATGTTTGCTGACCAGAGTGTTGCAGCAGTCACAGAGAATCACCCATGGAGGCAGAGAGCAAGGCACACAAGCTTTATTAGCCACTGGACGACACCCACATGTGTGGCAGGAGATACTGAATCCAAGGGGAAGAAGATTGAGGTTTCAAGGGTTGGGGTAAGGGGCGGTCCTGGGTAACAGTTACTACTTTCTCATTAGATCCGACAGCTGTGTCTGGATAAGGACCAAATATTTTACCAAGCATGCCCTAAAGGAACTTGTGCTTGCATGCATCATCTAGATGTACAGAGACTAAACCAGGTCAGAAAGAGTTCTTATGTACAGGACAAAATGGAAGTCTGGTTACAGAGTGGAGTTATTTTTGCCACCACAAGAGTGAACCTTATTGCAAGATCACCAAAGAAACTGACAAGATTTGAGTAATAATGTAACATTTATAAGTATATAATGTGAAAAATATTTTAATGAAGGATTTATAAGAACAGTATGTCTTGAAAAAATCTAAATAGAAGTGGGAAAAATGAAAAAATGAATCTCATAGAGATTAATTAATATGTGAAGTGATAAAGGAATTGAAGTCTGAATGAAAATGCAGACGAGTTGCTCTGAACAGAAGGTTCATAATATCTGCCTTTTATATGACACTGAGATAAAGACACACACTTCAGTGTGATGAGCACAGGTGAAGCTCAGTAAGTACAGAAAGACTCATGATGAAAGAGGTAATGTGCTAGAACTTGGAGACTGTGGTTTACTTCTGTACTTTTGTAGTTATGGAAAGAAAAACACTTAGAAGTAAGATAATCTTGGTGAGGTTTAAATTCAAATTACTGTATTGGAGCAACATCAGTAAAAATGCAGTTTTGTAGAAAAACCACAGAACAGATGCCACAAAATAGAATTTTAAACAATTATCTTCTTCTACTTGCCAAAGACATTAATAATGAGATAAAAGTCAGACGCATAGACTTTGCATCATGTGAAATTTGAAAAGCCAGTATTAGTTTGTTGGAGTAACTGAAAGAGAAAGAATTATGTCCACGATGTCAGAGGCTGCAAATGTAAACAACATAATTTTTCCTATAGTAATGATGTCCCCACAGAGGGTTGAAGGACTTTCACAAAGAGGAGATAGGACATCAATGCACCCTATGGAGTAGACTTGTCTCCCATCATGGGATACAGTTTTGCACACATCAATGTGAGGCACAGGCAAAGGAGATGGAGTTAGACAGTAAGGGACAGAGGTGTGGGACCCCAGCTTTAGTGGCTGAGTCGCACAGTGACGGGCAGCTGCAGACTGGCCGGCTCCCCACAGGACAATGTCAGTCATCATGAACGTGCTGGGTGACCAGTCAGCTTGATCCCCAGCTCTGCTTTTGCAGCTCTAACTGCACTGCCCATCATCTCAAGGTCAGTGAGTTGCCTCTCAAGCCATGAGGATTCCATGGAGATGGCTCCTGCTGGAAGGGCAGCTTCATTTCCCTTCACAGGGTAATTTCCCCATTTGAGGAGCAGACCTCACTGTGGGCTGCTCTGCCAAGCTCTGCTTTCCTGGAACTTTAGGTGAATGCAGGTTGGTAGCAGTGACGGGAGACTTCCAGGCATCACACCAGGGGTCTGGGAGAGGACTTTGTAAAAGCTGGAGTTTGGATGTCCCTGCAAATCCTGAAAATTACTTTATTTACTCTTATTGCGGTGTTTTCCATCTTGCAGGGGGATGCAATGGGCTACATAAATTTAGGGCTAAAAATCCTTGCAATACTGGGGCTGGGGATATAGCTCAGGGGCATAAGCACCTACCTGGCAAGTGCAAGGTCCTGAGTTTGATTTCCAGCATCCTCCACACCCCCCAAAAAAAAGAAAGAAAAGAAAAGAAAAGAAAAGTCCTTACAATACAGACCCTCACTCGGCGATGAACATCCCCATGTGCCGGGCTGAGCAGAAATGCGACCAGTTGTAAGGCATGAGATAAAAACATGTTGATAACAGAGAAGCCCAGCTTCCCCCTGCTGTGCGTCAGTCACTGGGCGTCTGCAGATCTTCCTCCAGGTATCAGTGCATCACTCATTCTTGATAGAATTAGGACACTGGTCAATGTTGCCTTGCAAGTTCTCTGGGCAAAGAGTAAACCAGGGCGTGAGAAGGAAAGAAGCACAGGCTCAGGGCTGTGCATTGTTGGTCGTTGCCTGGTCAGAAGTGTAGAAAGCAAAAGCATGGAGTGCTGGTCTGGATAGCCTGGGGTGAGTCTGATCATACCTGAGACACCTCACAGCAACAGGAAGATTGTTGGACTTGGAGGGGAACTGAGAGGAATAAGGAATTCAAGAGAGAGATGAATGAGGCAAGAGTGAGTTGGCTGGATGCAGACTGGAACCTCTGACCCCAGCGTATGCCTTAGACATGCTGCTCTCTGCCCAGAGATGGACCTGACCCCTTCTCCCAGACAAAGGCACAAAAAGCACAAAGGCTAGACACCGTGCCATTCACAAAAAGAATGGCAGGGTTTCGCTGTCCTCCAGCTCTGTAGTTAGATCTATAATTTTTTCCTCTCCTTCTACTGACCTTTCTTTTTTATCCTATATCAGTAATATTCCTTTCCAAAAGCTGCAGTTCTCTTTTCCATGAGATGTGCATTTGCAGTTCATCTCCAACTCCAGGAATCTCTCAGTTACTCTTCACTGTCGTTCACTCTTTGGTTGATCTGCACCATCACAGCCCTCCCTGCACGGCTCCTCTCCACTTCCCATTCCATTTCTTTATCCAGATATAAATGCCACCAATTAAACATTAATCTATATTTGTATTATTGGCACTTTAATGTATTCCAGGAATATAAGAATTCTTAATTTCATGTTCAGTGATTTGATGAGTATGTAGCATGTAGATAATTTGTGAGGAAATTAATACACAATTGTAAGGCATTATTGTCATAAAATGCATAACTGTGACGTCTACTACACACTATAGTAGGACACTTTTAATTTACCCTTTTCTCTCTGAAAGTTGGATATTTACTTGTGGTTACTGACATTTGACCTCATGCATTCTAGGCAAGCACTCTGGCAGTGAATTGTACCCCAGCTCTAGATAACTTCAGTTTCTGAAATAAACTGAAAATAGCAGTAAACAGAACACATATTTGGTACTGTGAGCCTAACTCATGGAAATGAGACCCAGAGAAGAGTAAGATGTCCTCTAGAGCCAGGCAAAGGGATGGGTCTTGCGCTCCAAACCGGGAGGAAGCCATGTGCTCTATAAGGCAGGTAGATGGTGTTCCTGCAGGCACGGGCTGCCTTATACAGATGAGGTCTCCCAGGATGGGGTCACCTATGAGTGATATCACTCTGGGCAGCCACCAGGTCACTAACTGCTTCTTCCTGTGGAAAGGTCTTCCCCAGGCATGGACAGAGTGGGGACATCAAACATGGGAAACTCTGTCTGTATCTTCTATTTATTAACATAGAAAAATGCAAATTTCTCACAAAAAGTTGCCTTTCAGAGCCATTCCTGTGTCCACAGAAGTCTGCAGTGTCTCTGAAAAGCAAATTTGAAAAATGGCCAAGGTATATGTTTGGGAGGAATGCCTTCCTCACCCAAGTTGTGATTTTCACTCAGCCTTTGCCTGGGGGAGTCACGTGGAAAGAGCCCAGGTTGAAGGTGTTCAGAGATCCGTGCTGGGGACGAGGCCACAGTGCTCACTCTGATCTCCTGCCACAGAGTGGTGAAGGACACAGCACTTGCTGCAGGACAGAGACACTTTAGGTCTCTCTAAGAGCTCTTGACTCTGCTGTGTTGTGCATTAGTCAAACTGCTAGGGGGGTTGTTTATTATTAAGAACAACAAACAGTAGCAGGATTCTAAGTCATGTGTAAGTCGACGATTTGTTTTTTTTCAAAAGAAAGACCTCATCTACATTTACAAGCAGGGAATTGGAGATTCTCACATAGTGCCACCTGGAAAAAGACTCACAAGGGAAAGACACCCAAGGTGTAGAGGGATCTGCCGGTACACTGAGCAAGTGAGGGGCAACTTCCCGATGATGAACAGATTTCAATCAGGAAGCACAAGGGAGATTCCAGCTTGTTTTCAGTAATTGTGGTCTTGGCCTTTGTTAAATTTTGTTTCTGAGAGGAGCCCTGGCACATAATGATAGTCTATGCAGGAGTGATGTCAGAGACAGCATGCAGAAAGCTTTTCCTATGAATTGTACAGTAGGGAATAGAAAAATGATATTTGAAAAAATGGATTTGTGTAACACGTGTTAAAGTTACCCAAACAAGAGTGATTCTTTCCAGACAAACCTTTCTATGGGAAAAACGTTTTTTTAAGACAATTTCAAACTGACTACAAATTTAGAGTACACTGTCTGAGTTGGAATTTTTTAGTTATATTAATGGAATCAGTGAGAACTGAACACAAGTACAAAGTTTGAGGCAATTTGTTGCTGGAAGATACAGTCCACATGTCATTTATTTATGAGAGTAGAGGGGACATTGAAAACATTTCATGACTGAGGCATACAATAAATATAAACAGTAACATTTAAAATTTAATTTTATTCATTCATTTATTTTAGGCCACTGAGATCAAATATGAATTCTTCACTTTAAGCAACATTCCAAGCCACTTTTATTTTATTTTATTTTTTTAAATTTTGAGGTAAAGTCTCATTAAGTCACTAAGTTACTCAAGCAGGACTCAAACATGTTATCCTGCAGCCTCAGTTTACCACTGTGAGATTACAGATGTGCGGCGTAAGGTTCAGTTCAGAGTCACATTCTCAGATTTTAATCTGAGATTCTGGTCATCGAGAATGCATAGAGTAGTTTTTTTAAAAAGTTATAAGAATAAATAAAAAAAGATAAGAAATGACAACTAATTGGGTGGGTAAAGTAGATAAAAGCTGGTGGGAAAATATGGACTACACCACAAATAAGGGATAAAGGATAAAGTTTGGCATAATTCTTCCCCATATCACGAGCAAAAGAGCCAGGAAAAGTTCTACACAGAATGGACAAGAGTGGAAACTCTAGTGTGGAGCAGGCAAGTGGATGAGGACTGCTGGGTCCTAACTGCACACCTGGGCTCCAGTATCCTCTCCTCTCTGCCTCACCAGCCTGTGCTGAGACAGAGACACAAACTGGGGAAGGACATGAGGCTTACCTGATCTCTCTCACACGACACTGGTATGCAATAAGAAAGTAATGCATATGATACACATTAAATTGGGAATTCTGAAACTAAACACACAGATTTAGCATATTTGTGCTTGCTACATGGAAATTTTTGTTTTCTAAAGTCTAAAAACAAAACAGGCCAATCTCTGTGAGTTAGAAAGAGGGAAAATCCACAAAAAGAGGGAGAAAAAGGAAACCAAAGTCTTGACCCTCAGAAAGCCTGGAAAAAGTTTTAGAAAATGATGTGAAAACAGAGAAATATAAAATACAACAATCTTGTTTTAAAGTAGAACATAGCTTCCCTCCAATAGTATTTATTTACTTAAAATGCTTATGTGGCACAAAACTATTCTCTAGGGAACCAGATACTTTTCTAATTACTTTGCACAATGACAAGAATTATCTAACATTCTTCAATAAAAATATGAAAATATTCACATTTTTTCAAAAATAAGGCATAGAAGTATTAATTGCCTGGGATTGATCATCTTTGTTGTTCACTCACAGGTGTTTGCATTGTGTTTTAACCCTCTCCTTAGAAGACTTCTCCAGAAAAGTGTCCTGTACCAGTGATCCAAGGTCACCCCCCCTTGATGACATCCTACTGTTATGACAAATCATTATGAGCAGCATTATTGTTCAGTGGGTTTCTGATTACTGACAGTGGATTTCTCAAATTCTTGGAACTTGTCTAGTTTTATTGTCTTTCCACTGGTAAACATTGCCCTTTACACTTGGCAGAAAAAATTTTCACAAGTAAAATAGAGTGAATATGGAGAAATTTAACAAAAGGACTTCAAAGAATATGCAACTGTTTTCTCAGAATTTATGAATCTGATGATTAGTGTAATTGTGAAATGATTAAACATTATATCAATTGATTTAACTTGTTCCACAAAGTAGATTTTATATCTCTTGAGAAATCTTCCCCGCTATTATCACAAAACCTAATTTGTCTGTTAAATTAACAATTCATATTTAAAAAATCACTTCAACCCAAACACTAGGCTCACTGTCAATCATTGACAAATAAAAGAATAAGTCTCTATATAAACATCTTTCTGATTTACAGATATTCCTTGAGATATAGTGATCTGAAGGCAATAAATATAAATGAAAAAATAAACTTGATATTTCTGCGACACAATCTTACACACTTGCTACACATTCTCTCCACAGTAAATACATTCACCATGGCCTGGGTGAATCAGACTTTCAACTCTGACTTCATCCTGCTGGGAATCTTTGATCACAGCCCTGTGCACACCTTCCTCTTCACACTGGTCCTGGTCATCTTCACAGTGGCCTGCATGGGGAACACAGCCATGGTTCTGCTCATCTATATGGATGCCCAGCTGCACACACCCATGTACTTCCTCCTCAGCCAGCTCTCCTTCATGGACCTCATGCTCATCTGCACCACTGTCCCCAAGATGGCCGTCAACTTCCTGTCTGGCAGGAAGTCCATCTCTCTGGCAGGCTGTGCAACCCAGATCTTCTTCTATGTGTCCCTGCTTGGAGCTGAATGTCTCCTACTGGCAGCAATGGCTTATGACCGCTATGCTGCCATTTGCCAACCTCTAAGGTACTCAGTCCTCATGAGCCAGAAAATCTGTGCCCTCATGGCAGCTTTCTCCTGGATTCTTGGTTCCTTTGATGGTATAATTTATGTTGCAGTCACTCTGACCTTCTCCTACTGTGGGTCCCGGGAAATACCCCACTTTTTCTGTGATGTCCCTGCCATGCTCACACTCTCATGCACAGACACCAAGACATTTGAAAGAATGACATTTCTCTGCTGTGTGATTATGCTTGTCTTCCCCATAGCAATCATCATTGCTTCCTACACTCATGTTATTCTTGCTGTCATCCACATGGGATCTGGGCAGAAACGACACAAAACTTTTACCACCTGCTCCTCCCACCTCATGGTGGTGGGCATGTACTTCGGAGCAGCGATGTTCATCTACATGAGGCCCACATCTGAGCGGTCCCCAACCAGGGACAAGATGGTGTCTGCCTTCTACACCATCCTCACACCTGTGCTGAATCCCCTCATCTACAGCCTGCGCAACAGAGAAGTCAGCAGAGCCTTCATGAAGGTTTTAGGAAAGGGGAAATCTGTAGAGTAAACAGCCTAATTATTCTTGCTATAGAATCTGCTTACTGATTAAATTTGAGTATCTGACAAATTTAGTTTGACACTCAAAATGTTCTAATATTCATAAGAAAAGTTATAGTTCACACAAAAAGGCTTGCAATTAAAAACTATCATATAAGTTAAAATTTCCAATAAGTGATTTTAGCCACAGAGTGTGTGGAAATAGATACTTAAAAAAAAAAAAAA
>RJWM01029257.1:0-24913 GCA_004363535.1 Dasyprocta punctata
GTTTTTCTAGAAAATAAAAAGACTGATGGGATTTGTTTTGAAAACAGGTATGAAGAGCCAAATCTGGCCAGACTGACATTGTCAGCCCTGTAAAGACACAACTGATGGATAAGTAACAGAAAGAAGAACTTTCTGACTCATCTCATAACCCAAATGGCAACTACCCCGAGAAGCTTCCTTCCTCAATGAGTTGCTCAGAATTTTGCACTTTCTCTTTCCTGCTCTAGTAGCAGCTGTATACATTGCATGGCTCCGGGAACTGATGCAAGGGGAAGCGCTTGCATTGGTTGTTCTTTGCATGTGACAGGAACCTCTGCTTCTCCCCAACTCTGCAAAAAAACCAAAAACCAAAGAACAACAACGACAACAACAACAACAACAAAAAACAATGGCCTAGCCCAGCATGGTGGCACACGCCTGTAATCCCAGTTACTTGGGAGGCTGAAGCAGCAGGATGGCAAGTTCAAGGCCAGCCTGGGCAACTTAGTGAGACCCTGTCTCAAAAATAAAATATAAAAAAGGGCGAAGGGTGTAGCTCAGTGGTAGACTGCTTGCCTGGCATACACAAGACTCTCAGTTCAACCTCTAGTACCACACACACACACACACACACACACACACAAATAGCCCAACTACAACAGCTATTTATTTTGCCTTCCTTTTAAAAGAAGTCCTTAAAACCTTGTTCTTCAAAAGATACTATTAGCACCGGGCGTGGTGGCGCACGCCTTTAATCCCAGCACTCAGGAGGCTGAGGTAGGCGGAGCATTGTGAGTTCGAGGCCGGCATGGGCTACAACGCAAGCGCAAGGCCGGCCTGAGCTACATAGTGCGACCCTGCCTCAAAAAAATCAGGGCCGGGAGTTTGGCTCAGTGCCTTAAGCGCCTGCCCTGGCACGCGCGAGGTTGTGAGTTCAATCCCTGGTGCCGCAAAAAAAAAAAAAAAAAAAAAAAAGATACTATTAGCAAAACATAAAGACTAGCCCCAGACTTGGAGAAAGTACTCACAAATCATATGTCTGATAATGTTTTGGTATCCAAAACATATAAAGAATTTATTAATAATAAAATTAATAATTAATTAATAATAATTAATTAATTAATAATATTCAGCTCAGTGGTAGAGCACTTGCCTAGCAAGCTTAAGGCCCTGGGTTCCGTACCCAGCACCCCAAAACTTGAAGATAAATAACAACCCCATAAAAACAGACAAAAAAATTGGATAAACCCTTCACCAAAGAAGTTACATGAATTACTCCGTGCATGCAAAGATGTTCAACATCATTAGTCATAGGAAAATGCAGATCAAACTACAAAGAGATATCAACTCACGGCTGCTAGAATGACCGTCACCGAGACATATATTAACAAATCTCCCCAAGATGTAGAAAACTGGGCTCCTATAGAATGTGAAATGGTAGAAGCCTTCATACAGAACGTAAAATGGCGCAACCACTTTGGAAAACAGTTTTTCACTTTCTTCATAGGTTAAATATAACTTTCCTACAATTAAGTAATCCTACTCCTAGGTACCTATCCTACAAAATAAATGAAAATATATGTCAACCCAATCCAACATTCATAGCAGCATTATTCGTAATAGTCTTAAAGTGGAAACCACCCAAATATTTATTAAGTGGTGAATGATGTAACCATGTAGTGAAATATGATTCAACAAGTCAAAGGAAAAAGTACTGATACATGATTCAACATCGTTTTGCTTCACTTTTGTTTTGTTGAGACAAGGTCTTACTATGTATTTTAGGCTGGTCTTAAACTCACTGTGTAGTCTAGGCTGGGCTCAAATTTCAGGCAACTTTCTGCCTCAGCCTCCTGAGTACTGAGATTATAGGTGTGTACCACCACATCTGGTTCACGACGCAGTGAATGAATTTCAAACACATTATGCTCAGTGTAAGATGCAAAAGTCTACATCTGTATAGTTCCATTACCATGAAATGCCCAGAAAAGGCAAAACTACAGAATCAAAAAGTAAATTTGTGAGCTGGGCGTGGTGGCGCACGCCTTTAATCCCAGCACTCGGGAGGCTGAGGTAGGCGGAGCGTTGTGAGTTCGAGGCCGGCTTGGGCTACAACGCGGCGCAAGGCCGACCTGAGCTACATAGTGCGACCCTGCTTCAAAAAACCAGGGCCGGGAGTTTGGCTCAGTGGCTTAAGCACCTGCCCTGGCAGGCGCAAGGCTGTGAGTTCAATCCCCGGTGCCGCAAAAAAAAAAAAAAAAAAAGTAAATTTGTGATTTTTAGGGGGCTGGGGGTATGGGAAGGAGGATAGAAATGAAGTCAGATGGACACAGACTGTGGTGAGCATAACTCTTGTTACT
Organism: Dasyprocta punctata; assembly: GCA_004363535.1. Lineage (NCBI taxonomy): Eukaryota > Metazoa > Chordata > Mammalia > Rodentia > Dasyproctidae > Dasyprocta > Dasyprocta punctata. The sequence continues at coordinate 2,340 of RJWM01029257.1, forward strand.
CGTGTTTCTTATTTTTTGTTTTGTTTCAGGTATAACTTATTAAAAAAGTACACTAAACAAACAGCTTGACTTACAGACAAGCGTGCACGTGCGCACACACCCTTGTAGAATCAGCACCCAGATTTAGTTAACGTTTCTAACATCCTTGTGGCCAATCCCCCGTGATACAAAGCACCATTTTTTTTTTTTTTTTTTTTTTTTGTACCAGGGATCAAACTCACAACCTCACGCCTGCCAGGCAGGCGCTTACACCACTGAGCTAAACCCCCGGCCATATTTTTTGAGACAGTGTCTCACTATGCAGTTCAGGGTGGCCTTGAACTCACTTTGTAGCCCAGGCTGGTCTCGAACTCACAACGATCCTCCTGACCAAGGAGTGCTGGGATTACAGGCATGCGTCACCACGCCCAGCTGAAAAGCACCATTCTGATTTCCATCCCAACAGATGGGTGTCGCGGAGTCCTGAGAGTCCGGAGCGGCCTCGCTGGGCACTGGCAGTCAGTAACCGTTGGGCCCAGGTTGGCCCCCAGCCTCTCCTCGGCCCTCCCAAATCGTCCACCCAACCTCATCTGGGCAGTTTTTCCTGGTTTTAGTTCCACTTTCAAGATGAAGAAACGGAGACCCGCAGAGGTTAGATGACTTGCCCAGACACACACCTCCTCCTGGCTGAAAGCGGAAGTTGAGTCCCGCCTGCAGTCCGCCAAGGGTGGCTTGTCCATCGCTGCACCCCCAGAACTTAGCAGAACGTCACAACACACGAGCGCACGGCCTATCCGGATCCAATTAAAGAATGGCTTCGGAGAGATGACGGCCTCCTAGGCCCGTGAGGAACTGACGGAGCGGGAGCGGGGCAGCGAAGCGGGAGGAGCTGCGCCCCAGCCACCCTGGGCTTCCTGGCGCGGGGCTGCGCTCCGGGTTCCCCTCCTGCCTTCCGGGACAGCTGCTGCCAGCCCTCATCACGGCCTGGAAGCCTGAGAAAGCTCAGGGCCCATCCTGGAGGACACTTTCAATCAACTTTGGTTCAATTGATTCCCTCGCAATGACTCCGAAATGTAAGTAAAATTAAATTAACGCGGCTGGATTTGCCTCTGGGGAGGGCTGTAATGGGCTGCAGTAATGCTGCCCCCCGAGATCAGCTGGGGAGGGAGCGTCTCCACGGCTCTGGTGTGGCAGGCTTTGGGCCACCGCCCACAGCCACCCCTCCATCCTCTCCGTTCCGAAGGGACAGTCTACACAGCCCTCGGTGGGGTCAGTGGGCATGAGGTGACCTCACTTCCGCTCCTTCCTGTTCCCCTCAGAACAAGCCCACCCGGCCCCCCAGTTGGTCCCCACAGACGTCTTCACTGCACTGGCCCTCCGTCTTTGCGTTCTTGGGGGCTCTGGGACAGGGCAGAAGGACTGTTTCTTTGCCCACCAAGCCAAGAGCTGTACCTTGTAGGATGATTTGCAGCATCCCTGGTCTCTATTCACTACGTGGCAGGAGCAGCTATCCTCAACTCTAATAGTGACAATTTACAATGTCACCAGATATTACCAAATGTCCCCAGGGAGGCAAAATCACCTTTGGTTGCAAACTACTAGAGAGAGAGAGTGGACCAGAGAAAGGAGACAGAGAAGTGGACATCAGAACCTTCCTACCCCCTGCTAGCCCTCTCTATCATGCCCCCCATACTGCATCTTAACCTCTCTCAACGTTGTCCTTAACAATTTCAGTAATAAATGACCCACCAGCCTGTGGGGTGAACACCAGCAATCGCTGCCCTCCTCCATCTAGTACTCTCTTCCTCAATTTAGCCACCACAGCCTCAAGAACTTTTCCCAAGAAACCCAGAAAAGGAGGTTCCCTTAGGATTTTTTCCATTGGCAGAGATACCCCAGGAAAAAGAGTTCTTGGGGTTATCCAAGGAGGAAGAAACTTCTTGCCAGGAATAGATTCCAGATAAGAATGAAATTCCAGATAAGAGACAGTTTTCCCATAGAAGTAGACCTGTAACACTTTATTGATTGCACTATTAATAAGAAATTTCCTCTGTGTGTGTTGTGTGTGTGTGTGTGTGTTGTGTGTGATATTGGAGACTGAACCCAGAACCTCCATACTGAGCCACATCCCCAACCCTTTAAAAAAACATTTTTAAACCAGGCATGATGGTGTACACCTACAATCCTAGCACTTGTGAGGCTGAGGCAGGAGTGTCTGAACTACATAGTGAGACCCTGCGTCCAAAAAAAAAAAAATTTTTTTTTTTTAATTTTAAGATGTTCTAAGTCACTGAAATGCCCAGGCTGTGCTTGAACTTGTGACCCTCCTTCCCCAGCCTCCCAGAGTGCTGAGGCTACAGGCGTGCAATGTTTTGCCAGGCTCCTTTAGATCTTTCTAGAACTCAACTACCCAAAGCCCCTAGGTGGGGCGGGTTGGGGCTGGCTGAGAGCAGTCAGTTCTGCCCCTCTAGCCTGGTGAAGAAAAAGCTAGGAGGGAGCAATGTCTCCCAGGTCCAGAGGTCTTGATAGTGAAGGGAGTGAGGATGGATTAGTAAGGGCGTTGGGGACAGGGACAAGTCCTCATACCTCCACATCCTCTCACCTCTCATTTCAGCCATCTCAATATATGAACAAAGTGTGGGAAAACAATCCTGTGATTTCTACTTTATTTATAAACCTCCTACAGTTTTTATGTAGCCCAGAAGAAGGCCTGGCCAGAACATTCCAGCTTACACAGAGGAAATCAAAGAAAATGTTTATAATCACAGGACAAAGCCTGAGCCCAGAAATACACCAAGGCTCTGGGGGGTGGGGTGGGGGTGGGGATTCATTATCACAAAAGAATTCGATCCCATCCATGTATTTCACCATAATCTGATCTGTATGCTGTGTGCATGTGCTCTCTGGGTTTCCACCTCTTGCCAAAGTCTGTTCCTGGCAGAATGTCTGAGTTTTCAGTCAGTGAAAACCACAGTCCAAAAGTACATTCATAATCTGGAGAAGGTCCATCACCCAGCTTGGTGTTAGTAGGATGTTTATTTGACCTGTGGCTGCTGGGATCATTAACTTAGCAGAATGTACAGATGCAGAGCTGGCTGCCCTTGTGCTAAGTCTTCGGGTTATTTTTTCCCCCTGCAAATTCTGCCATGCTCGGACACCCTAATGCAGCCAATAAAGAATCATTGGCAACACAGATGGGGGAGACTTCACACGTCTCCATACCCTTACCGTAGCATGACTTCGACTTCCAGGTATAGGGAAGAGTTGCTTTGTTGGCCCCATGAGGCCCACACTGTGCCATCCTCAGGAGAATGGATGGAAAAGGATGGGCTTCACACACAGCGAGAGGATTGATGTGATGGCCCCAGGGACCCCCGACTTCTACTGCAGTATGAGATGCCTCCTTGTGTCCCACTTGTGGTCTCCCTGAACCTGCTGCTGATCCTGCTGCAGCCCTACCTGGGCAGCCTCCAGGGGGAGCACTGTGGCCCCCCACATCCCCAAGCTCCAGGAGGTGGCTAGGAAGAAGAACTGGAGAATGAGGAGCCAAGACAGCCGTCCAGATCCTTCTTGGAGAACTAAGTTTTACACTCGTGGTTCTTTTGCTTCAAAGCCCATTCAGACAACCAGGACTTAGCGAGCCTCTCTCTGCCCACCAGGGCACTGCCCTCCTACCCTGTGTCCTGCAACCCCCTGGGATCCATGTCCTCCCACAGGACAAAGCCTGAGCCTAACATGGGGCACAGCACTCGGCAGCAGAGCCAGCTCCCCACCTTTGGCTTTGACGGACAATGAATGATTACAATGGAGTATGTGAACGCGCACGAGCTTGTGTTTATGTACACGTGTGCTGAACAAATGGGAGGGGCACAGAAGCAAACAGGACAGAAACGGGACAGAACGTGAGGCCCACATCCAGAGGTTGACTGAGGAAGGAAGACAGAATGAGATGGGTTAGGAGCAAGACTCAAAGTGAGACCTGAATACCTGCAGAGAAGCCAGAGAAGTTGAGTTCTAGCACCTTCCTATACCTCAGTTTCTTCACCCATAGCATAGGGACTATAATAAAACCAACCTTTAAGGTGCAATTATGAGAATCATATGAGTCATCCTCCCTCAGGTCACTTAAAACCACTCCTGGCTGTTCTGTTTCATGGAATATAGATATTATCATTATGTATTTTCCTTATCTTTGTCACCTCCTTTGACTGTTCTGCCTTGTCTTTGTCACACCCATATTCACATCCTCTGCTAATGCTTCTCAGCATCACTATTTTTTTTTTCTGAAATTTCCCAAAGTTCTCTCTTCCCTGCACTTTCTCACCCAACAGGGCGTCAATCGTTTGTCTAAACAAACAGGCACATTGCTTCTATGCAGTAAGAGATAAAGTGGAACAGATGGTTTGAATTTAATTGATTGGGGGCCTTAAAGGTTAGGATACTGTTTGGGTTTGGCTCTAAAATAATTGGGGAACCATGGGTGGCATCAGAGAAAGAATTGTGCAGTGTAGTCTAAGGATCCATAGGATTAACTTTCAAGGACTATTAAGTGCAGGGTAGTATTTTCAGCTCTCTCAGTCATTTACATGCTTGTAGAATGAAGGTCAAGTGCTTTCACAGGAGCAGGTCTGATAGCAGGGGGAGGAGAGAAGACATGAGGGTTTGGAACAATTCAGCCTGGAGATGCAGGGCTGATCGGACCCCAGGCAGCTGGGGCCAGGCCCTTTTCAGTGACTTGGCCTGGGCTGGAAGCCAAATACAGAATGGTCCACACCCAAGTGGTGCTGTGTGGGCATGCATGCACAGGGTACGTGAAGGCAGGGGTCAGGCCTGAGACATATGCTGTGGGACACATGGCATAGTCACCTTAACCGTGTAGGGCAAGGTGGCACAGTAAACGCGCTGGTAACGAAAGTGTGGCCTGGTGCCACGCTGCCTGGCTGCAAATCCTGGCTCCAAAACGTGCCACCATGTCTCAGTCAATAAGCCACTCTGCCTCAGTGTCCTCCACTGTCTTGGGACGAAATGAGTAAATACATTTAAAATGCTTAGAACGTCCTTCAGCAATGAGTAAATCCTAGATGTGCCACGAGTCCTAAATAATAGATTTCTCCTCTCTTCCTTAGGTTTGTTTCTGTTGCTTTTAAGGAACAAAAAATCTTGTGTGTGTATAATCGTATTTTCTCTGTGTGCACATACATGTATGTCCACATGTCCATGTGTCCACGCACACCCATTTCTCATTTTGGCCGCCTGTCACCGGCCAGGGTCAGACAGGGACTCCTCGCAGCAAGTCCTACCCCTCTTGCAGCCGCCTAGCCCTTCTGCGCAGGCGCACGCACTAGCCCCGATGGCTTCGGGAAGTTCAGTCCACGTGGCTCAGGCCGTGGCGTCTCTGTGCTCTGCACATTTGGCGTCCTGCACTGGCGGGTCTTCCGTCTTAGTTACTTTCCTGGTCTCTGACACAAAATATCCGACATCGGCAGGAAGGTTTATTCTGGCTTACTTTAAAGTCCAGGTTTGGCGGCCTCCATGGCAAGACAAGCAAGGCCGAGGGGCGAGCAGGGAATAGCAGCTCCTGTCACATCGGACCGGAAGTAGAAGTAGAGAGCTCGTGAGGGGAGGGGCCGGGAGGGAAAGAACCCGCCCAGGCCACGCCCCCAACGGCCAGGCTCTTCCGGCCAGACCCCGCCTTCCAGCAGTAAGTGTGCTCTAAACCCTGTAATGCAGAAGCCCGGCCTCTGAGTGCCTGAGGCCCTTGCAAGGCACATGGAGTAAATCATAGCACTTTCCCTTTTCTCAGACTCCTCCTTGGGGCCACAAGAAAGCCTCAGCTAGCCCTACACCTCCACCCGGTCTGGATGGGCTACTCCTCCTCGTGCTTTGGGACACCCACTTCTTCCACCAATTGAGCACTGGCCTTGCTGTGACACTGTTTACCCATCTGATGTCCCGCGGCCTGACAGCCCGCCGAGGCAGGATTGAGCCTTCTGTTTCTGCATTCCCAGTGCCCGAGGAGTGCTGCCGCACAGGACAGGTAGGGAGTGAATACAGACACTGGAGTGGGCAGGGAGGACGCGTCTTCATTAGTCTTTATATTAGTATCTGATCCTCCTCAGAGCCACACATCATTATCCCCACTGTACATGTCAGGAAACTGAGAGTCAGACCCTACATTAGTTAGGAATAGGTTCTATTGTGAGTAACAAAAATCCCAAAAGAGAAGTTTATTTCTTGCTCATGCAAAAGTCCAGAGTTGAGATGTCCAGGCTGGTATGGCAGCTCTGCCGCACCAACTCCTCAGGGCTCAATGAGCTACTCTCCCTATGCTGTGCCCTATGTAATCATGATCCAGTGACCCAGGATGGTTGCTAGAGCTCCAGCCATCACATATTTGTTCCAGGTAGAACATGGATGAAGACAGAATGAAAAAGAAGGCACAGGGTGTGTGACTTTCAAGAAGGATTCTCCAAAGTTGTCACATGACACTTCTGCTCGTATGCCATTAACCAAATGGTCATTGCATGGTCATTAAGGTTCCAGGGAGTCTGGTAAATGTTACCTGTGTGTTCATGTGCCGAGCTGAAATTTGGAGGTTCTCTCAACTTCTGGAAAAGTTACCAGACCTGAGACTCAAACCCATTTCCGTGACGCATCCAGCTGGTGCTCCTCCTGGAATCAGGCGGAAAAGGTACGATGTTTACAACTTTTAAAGAGGGGTAGAACATTCAAGGAGTTGGAATTCTGAGGTCAAGAGCAACACAATCTTCATAGAAATGCGGATTCTGAGCCAGGCCCCCCAGGGACGGACCCCCGCCCCCAGTTAAGGGTTTGGCTTATGCCCATGATGCCACTGGCTGCAGAGTAGATTGGGCCAAGGCTCTTGAAAAGATTTGGACTAATTCTCAGGCAACATCTTCCAGGGGCAGAATCTTGCAGCCCAAGCTGAACTAGGTTCCAGGGAGGATCCAAGAGAAGCAAGAGTCCCTCCCGGAGTTTTGCTGCTCTCCAGGGTGGCCCCTTGCTGGGCTATAGAGAGGGATTATCAGCTACTAATAGGAAATTGCTGGGCTTCAGCTCCTAGAATTAAGCCTCAAACACTTCTCAAGTAAAGGCTTGCTGCCTTAAGCCTTCTGGGATTGGACACGGTTCTGTTCTCCGAGGGGGCCCTCCTGGTAAGGTGAGGCGCTCTGGCACCCATAGGGACTGAGAAGGAAGGCGAGAAAGGGTTTGCTGCCTGCAGCTGGGAGGGGTGTGTGGAGCGGGGTGGGGGCAGGCTGAATGGCTGCTGGATGGTGGTGTTGGGTACCTGTGCACCCTTTTATCCTCTTCTAGCTCTTCCACTATCCTCTGCCTCCAGAGACATAAATACCACTTCTAGCTGTGCGACTTTGGGCACTTAGATTCACATCTCTGAACCTCAGTATCCTAACCTATGTAATGGACAGAAAATAGTATTTTGAGGTGGGAATAGAGGTTACCTAAGGGGGATATTGACTGGGACAAAGCTCAGGGGGCCCTGAAAATGATGGGTGTCTTGTTCTGGTCACAGGTGTATATCCATATACAATGATTCATCGAGCTGGGCGTGGTGGTGCACATCTGTAATCCCAGCACTCTGGGAGGCTGAGTCAGGAGAACTGCCAAGTTTGAGCCCACCCTGAGCAATTTAGCAACTTAGTGAGACTCCGCCTCAAAATATAAAATAAACAAAAGGGCTGGGGATATATACCCTCAGTGGAAAGGCCCTGAGTTCAATCCTCAGTGCTGGAAAAAAAATTGACTGCACATGCACTTCAGATTAGGGTACCACACTGCATGTAAGTTACAGCTGAGTGCAAAAGTAAGTAAGTCGAAAAGATGCCCCTCATCCTCAAGCCTATCCTCTCTATTATTACGAGGAATAATAGAGAGGGTGAAACCAAAGCTTCTTGCACAGAGCCGGCCGTGACCTCTCCTCCCCAACTCGCACCCTTGACAACGGGGCTCTGATTAACCAATAACTCAACCAGGAAGTCTTCCCTGGCCCGGGGAAATTAAGGCACAAACCCAAAGGAGCAAGGAGACGTCCAGGTTTTAGACAAGGAAAAAAATACCAAAATCTGCAGTTTGGAGCTAGGAGGAGCACCGCACTGGCCGGGATGTAGGAGGCCCTGGAAGAACTAACGCCCCCCTTCCACGCCCCCCACCTCCACTCCGGGTGTAGCACTTTGCCTGCGCCGCCCTCTCGAAGATGGCCGGGCCGCCGGACCTGGCTCCCCCTCGCCCCCCTGTGGCCAGCCTGGGAACACCGCAGGTGCCAGGCAGCTGGGCCGGTCCGCGCACAGCTGGGCCAGGCGGAGCCCCACCCCCACCCCCAGCTCTCCGCACCCGCTGTCACCTCAGCGACGAGGCATCCCCAGGGATCCGGAGCTGGAGGACGCAGCTCGCCCTAGATCCCGGACCGGCTTCCCGTGCGCATGCTTGGCAAACTTGCTCACCGGGTCCCTGGGCTTTCAGAGACCAATGGATCTGAGTGGGGGTGGGGCCACCAGTGTTAACTCCCAGGTGCCCTGCCTGACCTCTTGACCCAGCTCATTCCATGCCCAGTCCCCAGAACCCCATTTGGTTTGTCCCCAGAGGGAACTGCGCGATCCTGCCTGAATGGCTCCCCCATCCTCCGCTGGGCACCAGCTCCCCAAACCTCTTTCTCCCTCTCCTTCTCCCCTTACCCCTGCTCCCTGACACACACGCAGTCTCTGTCGCATTATCTAGCAGGCCAAGATAACCCTTCCTGGATGAGGAGAAAGCCTGCCAGTGGATCTGTGTTATTATCGCCCCACAACTCTGCTATCCCACCTGGCTGATTCCTCCAACCCAATAAATCTCCCTCGGTGGCCAAGTCTAAAACAAGGCTTTGGAGCAATTTCTGGTGTGAATCTTTGGATCTGTTGGTTCATTCCTCATTTGGCTATTTAATATGCATTTACTGAGGGTCAACTCTACCCTCCACACTGGGACTACAAAGACACACAGCATTGCCACAGTCCCTAATTGGGCACTTGAAAATGTTTCTTTTTCCTCTGCCTTCAAGAGCTGTTTCTGAATATTTCTGCTCACTAGCTACGTGACCTTGAGCGGAAAACAAACAAGTAAAAAACAACATTGTTATAGATGCCAAGCGCTGTGTAGGTGATTTACATCTGCTGTGTAAGTCTCCTGACAGCCCTGTGAGGTAAATATTATTATTCTCATTTTTCTAGGGAGAAAATGGAGGCTGGGAGAACTGAAACTTGCATAGGACCTCAGGGCTAGCGGATGGGAGAGTCATGATTTGAACTCATGTCATCCTACCTCCCCCAGCCTGTTTCCTCACCTGTATGGTAGAATGTGTTTCCTATATAAAATCTGTGCTAGAAGCCGGGCGTGGTGGCACACGCCTTTAATCCCAGCACTCGGGAGGCTGAGGTAGGAGGAGCTTTGTGAGTTTGAGGCCGGCTTGGGCTACAGCACGAGCGCAAGGCCGGCCTGAGCTACATAGTGTGACCCTGCCTCAAAAAACTAGGGCTGGGAGTTTGGCTCAGTGGCTTAAGTGCCTGTCTGACAGGCATGAGCTTTGCTTTGTGAGTTTGATCCCTGGTGCCGCAAAAAATTAAAAAAATAAAATAAAATAAAATCTGTGCTGGAAATAGCCTCTCAGGTTTTAAGAAACTTTTCTGCCTTTCTCTGCCCCTGAGTTTACAGTACAGACCTCAGATGGGACTTTGGGGTTATATTTGGGGGTGTTCCCTGGACACATTAAGTAAATGGCACTGACAGTCCCCAGATCTGAATAATCTGCCATATTTCTTTGAAGACCAGGCAGTGTCTAGAGCCATGGCAAGTGCTGTGTTTGTTCAAACCACCAAGGCTAATTGCATTTCTCTGCTGAGGAAATAGCCCCAAGAATGGAGGAGCTTTGGGGAGGGGGGTCTCTTGGAGAGGCAATGGGAAGCAGGGTGGAGGCAGCCTTCCTCTCTACCTGCTGGGCTGGGAGGGATGGGCTTGCTGCCTGAGAGAGGGTCAGGACTTCTCCACTAACGTGGTGACCAATGGCAGGGCATCTCAGGCTGGGCAGCTGCATTTGGATAGAACGATGTACACAGCCACTGGGCAGGTTATGGGCCACATGGAAACGCTGATTTGGAACTCTGATTTTTCTACCCCACACTAAGGGACAAGAGACCTGAAGCTTTCCTTCTTTTCTGGGTCCGTGATACCTTCTTCCTCCCCCTCTGTACACCCTTAGGCCTCTGCCAGCTGTCCTGAAAGTATTGGACCTTTTGGCACAGTTTTCAATGTGGTTTTACTTTAAGATAATTCCCGTTTTATTGTCAGAGAGTGGACATTAAGGCAGGGGAGGCTGGGGTGAGAGACGGGAGGAAGGAGGGTTGGGGGCTCCCGAATTGATCTGGCCCCCCTAGAACTACACTGGCTGTTGGCCTAGGTCAGAGGGAGAAACACATGCAGTTTGTCCCCAGTGTGGGAGGATGCTGAACAGACACAGCCCTTGCCCTCTAGGAAGCCCCGAGGTACTGGGAGGCTGGATGACAGAGCTACTAGCGCAGCCCTTTCCTCTTGCAATGCCTTTCTGCTCTCTGACTTGCATCCTTCCTGCTAGAGTTTCTTCCCAGCTCTTTTGTTCTGTCCTGAGTGGGAACAGAATGACTGTGAGACCCTCCATTGGCAAAGAGACCCTCTCTTGGTCAGAGCCCCACCCACACCCAGGGTCCCACAGACCCCTCACCTAGGGAAGACCCACCTGCCTTGCTCTCTGCAATCGCCCTCTGGGTCCCCATGTGGGTCTGGGATGGCCCCTGGCACAACGTGGGCACCTGTTGGCTGGACACCCAGGAGGAACGGGCAGCAGTAGCAAGCTCTCCCACCAAGCCCACGCTCTGTACACTCCGGGGCCTTCAAGCCACCACCCGTTTAATGTTCTGGTCCTTTGGGTTTTACACAGACCTTTGCTGTCCTGAACTCGGCACGGCGTCCCTTGATGGTGCCTCCAGACCAGCGCATTTCAGCTTTCCTGCTGTGTTTGCAGCTGGCCATACCCCTGGTCTGCACTCCACTTTCCTGGCAGTGGGGTAACAATAGCCAAGCATGCAAAGTTCCTGGACTCCTGGGTGTGCAGTCAGGGAAGACGACGATAAGGATACAGACAGTAACGTTTGTGGCATGAGGGTAATAAGTTTTGCAACAGGAGAGGTGGAAAACCAGGGGAGCATTGAGAGGCTCCCTAAGAAGGTGGCAGCTATGACAGTGGCCCCGGGGTGTCATGGTTTGCACTCTGCACTTGGAAGGTGGTAGCTGTCGCCAGCTGGCTGGGGAGGCAGTCAGGCGGGGAACTTGTAGGAAGGGGAGAGTTTTGAATCGAGGAAACCCCTTGCATAAGAGGCGAGCAGGAGATGTTCTGGGCACTTGGTGATTCAACATGGGGGCGAGCCGGGTTGCCGTGGGGCTGGCCCTGTCAGCCGTGAAGGACTTTAAACCTGATCTGTACAGCGGGGAGTCCAAAGGACTCAAGCGTGACTGACAGGATCGGGCTGGTGTTTGGAAAGATCCCGGTGGCTGCCGTGCGGAAGGAAGATGGATGGGATGCAGGGCGCAGGAGCAGCGGGGAGGCCAGCTGGGTTCCCCATCCACCGGACCCTGCCACGCTCGCTCGCTGGCTGGCACAGCCCGAGCTGCCGCCTCCCCATACGGACTGGGGAATCACGGTCTCGTCTGGCTGCCCTCCCTCACCGCCAGCCGGAAGCGGGGGTTAGATGAGCCACCCTCTCATGACTTCAGCCTCCTGCCCAGTCATCCGACTCCTGCGCATGCTGCCTTCCAATGCTTTTTCCTACCGAGTCGCTGCTATGACTGTGCCCTGTCTGTCACCGACTCCGCAGTCCCTCATCTCTTTCCGGGTCCCTCAGTGCTAGGCACCTCGTCATCGCTCCATTAGCTGCGCCCCCTCTGCCATGCTCGGTCTCGCAGGACTCTGCCAGGAAACCACTTGCTCTCTCCTGCCCGGGGTGCCTGCTGTGTCAGGGGTTTCTCTGGCTCCCCGACTGATGTCTGGGTACAAGGACACCTAACTTGGTAGCTCCCCAGTAGACAGGAGCTGGTGTCTCCCCATCAGACAGGGATTCTGTTCCAAGACTGGGATTTTCCCCTTCTTCCCTCCAAAGTCTGTGGGCCCTTTTGGGTCCAGCTGATCTTCCTCAAAGTCTCCTTCGGAACTTCTCGTGAGGGCCGGTTGCCCTCTTGTCCCACAAGTTCATTTCCTGTCCCTCCTCCTGTCTGCTCCATACCCCAGAAAGGAAAGCTGTGGCCAGAGCTGCCTCCCTGAGACAAAATGCTTGCACTCTGGCTTCTAGTGGGGTGCAGCCAGTGGGGTGCACTGGTGAGATCTGAAGATTGGAGGAGGGAGAGGCCAGGGTGTCTGCCCCACCCCTGCTGTCCGTGGGCTGCTGTGAACAGTGGCTGCCTTTACCTCCGTGGCTGGGTCGCCAGCTCCTCCAGCTACAGCGCTGGTCAGACTCTGGTGTAACAAGCGGCTTCTCTTTGCCTCTTCAGACCCACAGCGGTTGCCAGCCCTGCCCACCAACATCTCTCATTGGTTTCCTTCAAGCTGCCCACGCCTCTGTGGATGGTCTCCTTACATGAGCCCAGGAGCGTGTCCCGTGTTTCCCGCCAGGACAGCCCCATACACCCTCAGCCCCCCACCACGTGCTTCTCCCAGACCCTCTTGCTGGAGGGAGGACACTTGGTTTAGCACCCCCACCCCCAGCCCATCCTCAATGACTCTTCTCTTTGACCTTGTGCTCAGTTTTCTGTTGGGTAAAATGGTACTCATTGGCAGATTTCACTCCTCGGGTGATGTGGGGACTCTGCGGGTGCATAGGAGTAGGTGGCCCAGCGCTGTGCCTGGCCTCCGCAGAACCCAAGAAATGGCAAATTCCTTCCCCCTCTGGGATGTGTGACTTCCTCTCCACTCCTGCCTCCACCTGACCTGGTCGTTCGGGACTCAAGGGAGTGTTTCCAGTGACGAATCTTCTTTCCAGACCTACCTGTGCCTGCATGCTTCGCTCCAGAGAGTATGTCTCAATGCCTCGTTTGCCTTTTAAATGGAGAGTGGATTGGGGGTGGGGGGGTCCTGTTCACTGCAGAAGGATCAGGAGAGCAACCATTTGCCCTCCCCAAGGCACAGCCATCCACGCGGCCTGACCAGCAGCGGCTCCCACTCCATTAGCCTTCAGGAATAAAAAGAACGGTTTCTTAAGTCAAGAATAATTATTTCAACCAGCTTTTCCTCCTCAGCTCGCTGCTGCGCCGGCTGGGCCGCGTGTCCTGGCTGACAAATTAATTTCTATTATTTATATTGGGCTGGAGAGGAAGCACAAGTCCAGGAATGGGGAGGAAGGAGGGGCGGTGGGAGAAGCACAGGGACATGGAGATGGAGAGACAAGAGTCTGGGTGGAGCAGCGAGAGAGGGGGAAGGTCAGAGATACAGAGATGGAAGAAAAGATGGTAGGAAGAGCAGAGGAGGAGGAAGGAGCCAGGGAGAGGGCAGGCTGGGGTGAGCTCCAGGCATGGGCCCGGGCCTGGGGTGAGGCGCTGGCTCTGCACCCCACATCTGTGGGGTTGCCTGGGTCCCGATGCACAAGCCAGCAGGAGTCCATGCCAGAGATCTCCCAGCGAGCCGGCTCCGGGTCCTCCCCATCTGAGACATGCGTTGGCATATCATCAAGCTCTCAAGGCCAAGGCTCTTCATGATCCATCAAAATGCACAGAGACGAATCTGCTCCCCGGGGCTCCTGGGAACCCGCCAGCCCCAGGTGTCCTCCCTGGGAGGCCTAAAAGCTCTCATTAAGCTGACCCCGCCCTAGTCAGCCTGCTGGAGGCTTCCTAGAAATGTCCCGGATTCACCCCTTGCCAGCCTCTCTTTGCTCCTGGTCTTACTTCTTCCTTTCCCTCACTTCCTGCATTCCATTTCCCTCTCTGCCTGGGGTAGAAAGGACACAGCCTTGGTCTGCAACCTCCCCTGGGGGAGAGCTGGGGCGGGGGTACAGGATGCAGATCAAGTGGCAGACGCCAGGCTAGTGGCTGGCAGCGGGACCCATACATTCCATGCAAAGACTCAGGGCCTCTCCCTCCAAAGAATGGGGAGCAGATAGGGTCTGCCTGCTGTCCCCACTTCCTGCCAGGATGCAAAGCCAGGGGTTAATTTGGCCCTGCATCTTCTAAATTGATCTATATCTATGCCTATAAAATATATATATCACATTGATTTACTTTCTTATAAAAAAAAACTCAAAAGCCAGGTGTGTGTGGTGGTGCATACCTTTAATCCCAGCACTCAGGAGGCTGAGGTAGGAGGAGTGTTGTGAGTTCGAGGCCGGCTTGGGCTACAATGCAAGTGCAGGACTGGCTTGAGCTACATAGTGTGACTCTGTCTCAAAAAACCAGGGCTGGGAGTTCGGCTCAGTGGCTTAAGCGCCCACCTGGCAGGCGCAAGGTTGTGAGTTTGATCCCCGGTGCTGCAAAAAAAAAAAAAAAAACAAAAAAAACCTCAAGGGTGCAGTGGACGAGTTTTCGCATGTGTACACACACACCCCATGAACCACTGAGATCCAAGTAGGAAACACTTCTGGAACCTCCAGAAGCCCCTTCATGCCACTACCCCTGTCCACACCCACTCCGCCCGGCCTCTGGGTGGGAACTATATTACTCTGACTGCCATCATCAGAGCAGGTTTTACTCGTTAGCAAACTTCATAGAGTCAGGCAGTGTCTTGGTGGCTGGCTTCTTTTGGTCACCCTCATGTCTGCTGTCCATATTGCTGTTCACGGCAGTGACTATGTTTGTGTTTGTCAGGGGCACTCTATTACAGGAGCATACCACAGTTCATTAAGCCGTTCTTCTAATGACAGAGACAGCTGGGCTCTATTCAGTTTGGGCTCTGTTGAGTGAAGTTCCATGAACATTCTCGTACCACACTGTGCTCTCCGCATTAAGGGCGGCGTGAACTTGGACAAGGCGCCTCCTGTCTCGGAGCCTCAGTTTCCTCACCTCTAAAATGGCAAGGGGGAAGATATGAAGGATCATGTTTGGGTAGTCATGAGAATTAAATGAGATAAATATACAAAATGCC
Source organism: Dasyprocta punctata (assembly GCA_004363535.1). Taxonomy (NCBI): domain Eukaryota; kingdom Metazoa; phylum Chordata; class Mammalia; order Rodentia; family Dasyproctidae; genus Dasyprocta; species Dasyprocta punctata. Next base: position 17,482 of record RJWM01029257.1, read on the forward strand.
CGACACAGTATCTGGCACACAGTATATGCTAAATAAATGCCATCTCCACTATCCTACACGGAGCTAAGAAAGCAGACTGCTGTGTATAATTTGCAGCCCAGGACTCTGAGGTCAGAAAGTCATTTCAACAGCAACCACACCAATGGAATAATAATAGCAATGAGCCACTGACCTTTCATGAGCACTCACAGGGCGGGTGTTGTGCTGAGGAGTTCTACAGTGGAAATACCATCATCCATGACTGCTCTCCAAGACTCAATTCCCTGTAGCCTTTTGGGGTTCCTGGAGCATTGGAGTCAGCTTCCCATTAAACAGTGGGGGAAACTGAGTTCCAGAATAATTTAAAAGGTTTGCCCCAGGGCTGGGAGAGTGCTGGCTTAGTATTCACCCACTGCCTGAGGAAAAATCGCCTCAAATCACTCATTCATTTAAATGGGTCATTTACTAAGAGCTAACCATGTCTCTCTCACCTCTGTCTTTTCGTACCTAGCAGAGGGCCCAGCTCAGGTCAGGAATTGATGGAAAGGACAAGCCCTTCTCTGCCCGATCTTCCCTCCCTGGTACCCCTTATCGGAAGACATGGCTATGCTCACTGTGCTCCTCTGCCTGTGGTTTTTCCCTTGGAGAGGTTGCCTTTGTCCTAAACTGCCCTGGGATAAGCAGTAGAGTTTACAGGTGAAATGGGTCTTTGTGCCCAATGCACAAAGAACCCCAGCATCCTGGGCCCATGGGGAACTCCAAGGGGTTGTTACATCTGGTCTCTGGTCTGAGTTGGGGTCCTAGCTAGGTTGGTGGCCTGGCTGACCCCCAAAGCACTTGAGGCTGCCTTTCCCAATGCCAGGGAGGAAGTGGAGACCTGAGGCTGGAAGGCTGGACAGCTGACTGCAGTTTAGCTTGCTTCCCTGGGGAGGCCTGGTTGGCCACAGGAAGTTACTGTCGTCTCTGAGCCTTGCGTTGCAACTGAAATGTGTGCTTTGTAAGAGAGGCAGGCAGGGTTTCACTGCAGAGTTCTGGTGAGTGTGTGGGGCAGGCTGCAGGGGTTCTAGAAGCTCATGGCCTTGAGCCTTGGAGACCCCACCACAGCTCTCCTTCCCTCCACAGCCATTCCAAGGAGGAGCCACTAATTGCGAGGTGGAGGGCTGCTAATGAGCCCGCTAAGGACCTCGGAGACAGCGCTAAAGGGCTTCCCTGAGTTTCTGTAAAAGCCCTGGTGGCAGAGAAGCCTCCATTAGCAGGAGGATTAATCACCAGACAGATCTCAGCCACTCCCTTCCCAGCTCCCCCTGCTGTACCCTCAAATCGCAAATGATGGGGCTTCGGGTTCGGAGACACCTCTACCTGTGACCTGCCCTATCTGATGGTAGGTGAAAGGGCAGGGTGGGGGGATGGGCGGGGCTGTGGGGCTGGACCTGGAGCAGGTGGGAGACAGAGATGTGAGATGAAGCCCTGAGAGACAGGGGCTCTAGAGAGTGATTGCAGGACCCTCGGAGAATGCAAATGATATGCAAAATATGCAAGCCATTAGTGATTAGTCGTGGGTCAACAGCTCAGGTCCTTTGAGTAATAAGTTGGCAGCTCTGCACTCTCAGCCTCTGATTGGACCCAGGGGAGGGACAGGTGGCTTGGCCTTGGTAAGCTTGGACGAGGACCTCCGGCCCGCCAGGTCACCAGCCCTGCTGGGCACCATCCAAGCCCCCGTTTTCCAGCAGTGAGGGGTTCAGGCAGCTGGAGACTCAGAGAAACCTCTGGTCATGCTGCAAACTGCCCCTCCTCCTGCAGAGCTTGCACCACTGTCTGCCCCAAGTGGCCCTGCTGGGCTCAACTGCTCAGCGCTGCTGCTCTGGACAGAGGCAAATCTCTGCACCGCTCCTCTTCCTTGGGGTGTGAATTTCCCTTCTTGCCTCCCCCTCCTTCCCCTCCAAGTTAGTCTCCCTGCTCGGTGTCAGGACCGCTCCCCTCCCTCCTCCCTCTCTCCATGCGTTTGTGATTCCAGGGACCTTGCTCGGTGCCCTTGGTGGACAATTTACCAACTTCAACGCCCTTGGGTCATGTAATTCGCACCTGGTTCTCATTTTGCACATTCAGAGGGACCAGCCAGCCTTGGAGGGTGGGGGGAAAAGGACTGTCTACACCATCTCCAATTGTCAGAAGATCTGCAGCTGCTCATGCTTGCCTCTAAGGCAGTGGGGCGGGGACCCTGAGAAAGCAATGTGTGTCCCCTGCCTTCCACCAGGCCATGCTAGACACAGAGTGAGGGTTTTGCGTGCTGGTGGCCGGATGGAGGAAGAGCCTAGTGCCTTCTGAATGCCCGGGCCTGCTCACAGTAACCTGGTGGGAGAAAATTCTTCCTGGGGTCTCTGCCACAGTGGTAGGGGGGAACGGGGGGGGGTGAATTTAATTAATAGTTGCTGATTGTTGCATCCCCTGCAGTGTTCTAGGCGCCACAAAATGAGCTGTGTGAGAAGGGGGAGACAGGAGTGCGCAGAACGCGCTCGGAGATGCCACCTTGTCTGAAATCCCTGCCCTTGGTGCGCTGGGGCAGCTGGCAGGGCTGCTGGCCCGAATGGGACCTCGGTCTCGCTCAGTGGGAAGCCAGGCCGGGAAGACAGCCAGAGGGGCACTGCAGGGCCACTCAGCACCACAGCGCAACCCTCTGAGGACCAGGCAGCCCCGGGCAGTGTTGGGTGGAGCACGGCAGGGGTGACCCCCTAAAACCCTCGTGCTGGCTCCCTGTCGGGCTCAGACAGTTCCGTGGAGATGAACCACAGGGGAGGAGCTGAGCTCGGGCACTGTCCTTTGGAGGAATACTGGGAACCAGACACGTTGTTATGGTGGCAATGGGGACAGGCCAGGAACAGGATGTCCCCTATCTGGCCTGGGGACCCTCATCTTTTCCCCAGTTCCGGCCAGCACTCTCTTTGCCTTCTTGGAAGAGAGACCAGGAGACAAAGAGGAGGAATGGGCCATCTGGGAGCCCTGGGAGCCGGGTGGAAATGGGAAGTCCCTGCGTGGAGCTATCCCTGTCCAGGATAATGGGATTGTCCCGCCTGTCCTCCCCTGGGGCGAGGAGACTGCCAGAGGAGAACGTGTGCATGCTCTGGGGACCTGCCTGAGAACGCCGTGGAAGGGCGAGCCTGCAGCCCAGGCTCCCCAGAGGACCGCTTCGCAGGCTAACGGAGATGCAGGAGCCGGTGTGTTTGGCTTCTTCTCTGGCCTCCCTGTCTCTCAGAATGCACTGCCTCCACTGCTGACCCCGTCCGTCGGCCACTCGCCTCTCCCCACAACCTCTGGATCGCAGACCCTCCTTTTCCAGCCCTGTTCTCCACCTCTGCCGGCCCCCAGCAGTCTCCTCTGTGACATTGCTGGAGTGGCTGGCATCAGACGCTGTGTCTCTCCCCGGGGCCTCTCCAGTGTGTGGAGCCGCATCAGCTTTCCAGCGTCCCCCTCCCTCCCTGCTGTGGCCAAGACACCCGTCGGCTGGCCGTGACCTTCAAGCAGGACCAGGATCCTCTTTCAGCTCTCCTCCCCGCGTCTCCCAGGGCCCGTCCTCCCTGCGCTCTGCAACCTGTGAGGTTAAGATCTCTGGAGCCACTGGGGAGGATCAGGTGTGGCAGGGCTGAGGCCTGGCTCCTCCCTGGGGCCCAGGGGAAATTGAACAGAACAACTTCTCTTCTCAGCCCTGACTCTGCAGCTGAGCCTTGCCCCCCCGCCTCTGAAACCGGAGCAGAGAAGAGCAGGACGGCAGGACTTGCCTGGACTCCGGGCGACCCGAGCCCCAGGCACTTCGGTGGGCAGGCCTGGCCCATGGAAGGGAGCCAGGCAGGAAACACAGGCTGGGCTGGATCAGGGTGCCTCACAGCCCAGGTGTGAGATCTCAAGGGCAGGTCCCAAACCCTCAGTAATTAAATAACATTTTAATGATTTGGGGGGGTATTTCTTGAGACAGGCTCTTACTGTACAGTCCAGGCTCATTTTGAGTTCATGATCTTCCTGCCTCAGCCTTCCAAATGCTTGGATTACAGGCATGTACCACCATGCCTGACTTTCAAAGAAATACTTTAAAAAAATCCAAATCAATGCAAAACAGCCTGTGTGGTGGTGCACACCTGTAACCCCAGCACTTGGGAGGCTGAGGCAAGGGGATCGCTTTGAGTTTGAGGTCAGCCTGGGCTACACAGTGAGACCCTATCTCAAAAAACAAACAAATAAACAAACAATGAATACAAAACAAAATCCATGATTGTTGTTGGCAGAGTAATGCCCCCAGAGGTCTATGTCCTAATCCCTGGAACCCGTGACCACGTTGCATTATATGGCAAAGGAGAATTAGGGTTTAGGATAGAATTAAGGTTGTCAATCAGCTCACTTTCAGATAAGGAGATGAGCTGGGATTATGCGGGGTGAACAATGAATGTAGTCACAAAGGTCCTTAAAGGGGAAGAGGGAGGTAGAGAAGCCAGGAGCTGGGAGGGGACTGTAATGACAGTTGGGAGGCTGGGATGTGCAGAGTGTAAGATGTGAGGGCTGTACGCCAAGGAAAGTGAACAACCTCGAGAAGCTAGGAAAGCAAAGTCCTGTGGACAGCTTGGTTTTAGCCCAGTGAAACTGGAGCCAGGCTCTGAACTGTAAATTAATAAATTCGTGCCACCCTAAGGCACTAAATTCTCTATTTGTAACTGCAGCAATAAAAAAGAACAAACTTAATGCAATATAATGAACCAAATATAGTCATCCCTCAGTACCCAAAAGGGACTGGTGCCAGGATCCCACAGGGATAACGAAATCTGAAACTGTTCCCGGGCCTTATATAAAAGGGTGTAGTATTTGCATATAACCTATGTACATCCTCCCATATATCCTAATGCTCTGCAAATAGTTGTTTTACTGTATTGCTTAGGGCATAGTGACAGGAGAAAGAATTCTGTGCATGTTCAGTATGGATGCCATTTTCCCTCCCATGATTTTCCATTTGCAGATGGTTAAATCTGCAGATACAGAGGGCCAGGGGCTGGGGTGCAACTCAGCAGCACAGCACCTGCCTGGCAAGCATAGGTCATAAGTTCGATCCCTGGTACCAAAAAAATAAAAAAATAAAAAAAAAGCATCTGGCAGATGCAGGGGGCCAACTGCACCAACATGTCCAGTGAAGACAGGGTCAGGAGAGCCCAGGCTCCTGGCAGGGGAACTTCTGTCCCCAGTTATTGTGCCTGCTGTGCCCTTTGATGGGGGTCGAGAGTGGAAAGGACCAGGCAGGGTGGCGATAGGAGCCAGATACCCTGTGGGAGTGCCTAAAGCTCTCACGCTGGGTGGGAGGAGCGAGAGAGGAGGCAGAGAGGAAGCAAGCACGACAAGAGGATAGAGGAAGAAAGAACATTATGGTTCAGCCAGGAACCGACATGGGAAAGAGACCCAGGAGCTAGTGGTTGAAGCAAAAGTTAAAGGCTAGAGATTTCACAAATTTGTTTGGCCAGCATATTAGTACAATATTAACATTATTAATCAATGTTTGTAAATGAAAATAACACGTGCCCATAGTCAAAAAGTCAAATACTAAAGGACTGGTGATGAATCAGCCATTTTTGTTGTTATTGTCATTGTTGTTTTTATGAAACAGTCTTGCTATGTAGTTCAGGTTGGCCTCAAACTGTTGGCAATCCTCCTGCCTCAGCCTCCTGAGTGCTGGGATTACAGGTGTGTGCCACTACACCTGGCTGAAGCAGTCACTTTCCTGGCCTTTGCCACCTGCAGTCCTGTTCCTAGGCATCCAATTACAAGTTTTAACTGTTTTTATTTTGCTAGCATTTACTTCACATTTCTAAGCAACAACAAAATGCTCACTTTTCTGTATATTTCACAGATTTAAGTATTAACTATGACTCCATACTATGGAAAATGAAAGGTTAATTTTACTAATTACCACCCTCTTCCCCCAGTACAGTTTTACCACTTCTTAATAAATCAATATTTGATGCCTGTTATGATTTTACAAATGTTACTCATGATTGAGCCAAATAGTGAGCCCTGACAGTATTTTCTAATTGTATTACTTCCCTCCCTGTGGAGTTAATTATTGCTTCTACTTTTAAAAACAATGTACTTATTGTTTTCAAAATCAATCACTAATTCAATTCCAAATTCTTTGATACCTTGAAAATTTCAGGCAATCTAGCCATTTCACACACACACACACACACACACACACACACACATTTTTTGGTACTTTTTTTTTTTTTTAGTTTCTTTTCTTTCTTTCTTTTTTTTTAGATGGGGTCTGACTGTTACCCAGGCTGGTCTCAAATTCCTGAGATCAAGGAATCCCCCTCCCCAGCCCCCCCAGCACCTGGGACTATAGGCATATGCCACTGAGCCAGGCCCTTTGGAGATGTCTTTCCAGATGTCAGCTGTCCCCTGCAGCTGGGTGGGAGCTTCTCTGGGGCTCCAGCTCTCATCCTGAGAGTTCTCTTCGCACTCGTCTGACAAACCAGCGCCTTCTGCGTCTCTCCTTTGTTGCAATCCTTCTCTCCTGGATCATAATTTTTTCCCCTTCTTAATTGGCTTCCTCTTTTTAGTGAAGTACAGTATTTTTCAAGAGCTATTAGAGGAAGAGTCTACAGGAGATGCACACCCTGCAAAAAACTGCATGTTGGAGAATGTCTTCAGCCTCCCTGCCCCTTGGTAGTTTTGTGTGTATACAATTTTACATAAAAAATTCTGTCCCTCAGGATCCAGCATGCATGGATCTATTGTTTTCCAGCTTTCACTCTTATGGATTAAAAAAAAAAATCTAAGTTTGTTTTGATTCCCTTTCTTTGCAAATGACCTATTTCTTTCTCCCTGGAAACTTTTAGTCTTTTTGTTCTTTTTTTTTTTTTTTTTTTTTTTTTTTTTTTTTTTTTTTTTTTTTTTTTTTTTTTTTTTTTTTTTTTTTTTTTTTTTTTTTTTTTTTTTTTTTCCTTGCTCTTCTTTTAATCACTAGTGTTTTGAAATTTCACAAGGATGTGGCTTTGTAGGGTCTTTTCCTGTTCATTATTATGGATGATCTCAAGGATGCCTTTTATCATTAGGATTTTGGTGGGAGACAGAGTCTCACTATGTAGTGCAGGATACCCTTCAACTCACTATGTAGCCCAGACTGGCCTCGAATTCCTAGTGATCCTTCTGCCTCAGGCTCCCAGTGTTGGCATTACAGGTGTGCACCACTAGGAAATTTTCTTTATTATTTCTTATTTTTTCCCCTCTACAGTCTCCTCCTGACTGCCCCTCTTTTCATTTTCCCCTTCCTCTCCAGTTCCCCCTCTCCCTTTTCTTCTTCCTCTTTATTTTCCTTTTTCTCCTCCTCCCTCCCCTTCCTCTCCTTCCACTTTCCCTTCTCCTTCTTTTTGAGATGGAGATCTCACTATGTGGCCCAGTCTGGCCTTAGATTTCCAATCCT